>AYEL01065002.1:0-100324 GCA_000484575.1 Olivierus martensii | reverse complement strand
AATTCTCCGTACCACTGTTTTATCTTACATTGCCCATTACTGGCCCGTTCCTCCGCAGGATGTCGCCCGAGGCTGATTCTGGCGGCGCACTGGCGCTGTGAACCTAACGCTTTACGCCCTGGTCCTTCTCTCTTCTTCACTCCCCATTCCCCCTACTCTAACTAACCACCCTGACCTAACAACCCCCAACTTTTTCTCTTCTCCATTACTAACACCCCAGTCGACACCCACAAGTAGAACTGGGTTTTCCTCTTGCCTTATTGTAATATTGTAATATTGTGACATAAAAGAACAATATGAATTATTATTTGTGCATCGTTTTTAATGAAATTACTGTAACAACAAAGCCGTATGTGATGGAATTTTTGCTCAATGTTATTTATGGTATTCTGGATGAGAAAGGGTAGGTATTCTGGATGAGAAAGGGTAGGTATACCTACCTGCGTACATTTGCGGACACACTTTCTTATGTGAAATCGGTTTCCTGACGTCTTCCCTACCTTCCCACGAAATTTAAACAATAAGTTTTGAATCACCTATTATATAATCCGTATATAATTTTTTTCTGTAAATCCTGATCATTACTTACTTATCTCTGATTATTGTTATTGTTTTCAGGTGTCTGGGGATGCACGTCCTCATTTGGTCAGGGAGTTTTGGTGCACATCGATGGAAACCTCATAGCCTCGCAGTATTTAGATATTTTACGGAATGTACTACTACCATCAGTGCAGAACATTTTCGGCACAGACGCCGTGCCCGTCGTTCACGATTGCTCTCCTGTCCACATGGCCGGGGTCGTTGAGGAGTGGTTAGAGAGGAAACCTCTTTGAACATTATTCCTTGGCCAGGGCGAGGTGCTGACATGAACCCCATTGAGAACCTGTGGGCAGATCTGGCTGCTTCAGCCACAACACCGATTCCTCGCACTCCTGACGAATTGTGGGAAACAATCAATGAGCACTGGAATGCGCTTCGTCATTCCAATCTATGTGAGACATTAGTTAACAGCATGCCCAAACGTCTGTCTGACGTCATCAACAACTGTGGCATGTGGATTTCATACCGATTCCACTTTCAATGTTGAAGCATTCCTCGGTGGATTTTTCTGGTTGCTTTCTACTAACCGTTTGACTTCATCTTCCGGCATAGCTGTGGGTCATCCCGTTGATATTAAGTGGAGCTAATGTGCCTTTTTCTACAGAATATTTGTATATCCTGCTAACTGTTCTTCTATTCATGTTCAGCATTTTAGCAGTTTCATTTCCTGAATAAACTTTTTCTTTATGGTGGATCGATGAATAAATTTATGTTAAAAAACTATTGCCAACTTGTTTCTATGTTATTATTTATACTCTGTAATGATATACTTGTATTTAAACTGTTTTCAAATATTACTTTCTTAATAAATACATCTGGTTTCAAACCATCTGTTGCCTTATCATAAAAAAGTAATGGGATAATACTTTAGAGCGATCAGTCTTGCCAATTTACCTCGCATGCTTTCTTTAGAGCAATCAGTCTTGCCAATTTACCTCCCATGCTTTGCGTAACTTGCCAATTTACCTCCCATGCTTTGTGTAACCCACCTCCCCTACATTGAATGTGCCATGCTTTGCGTAACCCACCTCCCCTACATTGAATGCTTGTGGGACATGTCTGCGTAACCCACCTCCCCTACATTGAATGCGTATGGAACACGTCTAACGCACTCAATGTAGGCAGCACGGTATGTGAATTGGAAACTGTAGTCGATCATGATTTCCTTTGCGTAACCCACCTCCCCTACATTGATTGCGTGTGGGACATGTCTAATAACACAATGTAGAATGCACGCTATGTGGACTGGAAACTGTAGGCGATCATGTTCTGGTTTTCCAGCGCCTAGTTGAAAGTGACAAACATTTTGGTCGGAGCTGTACATAAGTATGGATCCACATATGCTGGATCTGTATAAGTTGGGGATCACCTCTAGTTATTATTTAACAATAATAAAATATTTAAAGGCATGCAAACATCCAATTTTTTGAGTTGCATATATGTTGAACTTTAGAATAAACTTGAATTTTCAAGTTGAATTCAAATATTATCTTCAATATTTTTAATGAAAGTAAAAGTCAAATTTACATAAAATAGCTCCTTCACAATATAAGAAAAAATCACCAGTATTTGATTTGTGTCTATAGTGATAAGGTCATAATTTTAGTGCATATAGTTGCCAATCACTTTAGAATTGGTTTAAAACAAATGATTATTTATTAATAATTATAAATTTATCATTAAATTTAAAAATTTCCCATTTAACAATAAATTCTTTTTTCATGTTTTTCAAAATTTAAGTTATCACTAACAGTATAGCATTTTAATGGGTAATAGTTAAGCAAAAATTCAACACATGATTTTGATAAATAGAATATAAAAAATAAAATATATTTTCACTCAAATATAGATACCCTTCCATGTGAAACATGACTCATCACGAGTTCTAAAAAATTTAGGATTGCTGCACACTGATGAAGGAACCATTGGGAAAACTGCTGTCATGGTTCAAAGTCTGGCTGTCTTATCGCATGAACTAGTCATGGATGAAAAGAGTGTAGGCATACATCATATAAAACCTGCCAAATACTCATATGATTAACATGTATTTCATAGCCAATTGCACATTTGCTCATTCTTGGATTGGCAGCAGAAATGCGGAAGTCTACATGTTTCTCCTTGCATATGCCTGATGTTTGTCAGCCAACAAGGCTCCTGTTTCTTTCAGACTATAATCAAAATTAATGAACATTGCTCTGCTAGAAACTCGCTGGTTAGGATATCTTTTCTGGTACAACTGACAAGTTGAAGCAGCATTCCCACGAGCTTCCTTGTAACACAAATGCATATCAGTAAGTTCTGCAAATGTGTAATCACCTTCCAGGAAGTCAAGCTGTTTTCAAATAAACTGAGGATGTCTGAATGAATTGCAAGCACAACTTATGTGAACAGATCACTACACAGTTACAGACACAGGTACATTATCTGTTTGTTTATTTAAATTCTGCACTCTACAGAAATGATGTGTCATCATACTGCAGTATTGCCAACCCAATGTGTGGACAGTTCTCTATCACAAGAACAGGAAATCAGATAATTCATAGTGCTGTGGAACTGCCATTTCACATTTCCAACTTTAATGAATTTTTAAGAAACCATGGTTCCTTAATGAAAAATATCATTCTTCACAATATTCTATCATTCAATTCTTTATGATTCTTTAAATTTATGAAACATCATTCATTTATACCTTGTATATATTATAATAAAAAATAGATTATATAAATATTTCTAAAATAATAAATTTGAAGTAAAATATAAATGGCATATTAGTTTTGCAGATTTACTGATTAGCCTTAAATATGTTATGTATTTTTCATATTTGTTTAAAAAAATGAAGATATATCTAAAAATATATTATAATGTTTGATGAATGCTATAAAAATCACAGAATCCTCTTTGAAAAGCTGTATGATATATTGAATTTCACTTAACTTTTTTTAGTTCAGTTATTCAAATTAATCTTCCCAAATTAGCTCATATAATATAAAATTCAGTTGTATATTTTAATAACATAACTAAGAGAATAAAAAATAGTATGACTTTTTTTTACATTATTTGATATATTTATTTGATTTTTTGATAGCTATGTATTGAATATATTTTAAGTGTATCTTAATATATTTTATATTAAAAACTTACCTGTAGACATAAAATATGGAATTCTGAATTTACCAGACAAAACACGTGTTCTTAAGCTTTGTAAAGTACTACCATCAAATGGTAATGCTCCACATACTAAAACATAAAGTACTACTCCTAGACTCTGAAAAATAAATATTTAATTGAAGTAAATAACAATTACATATTAAAAAAAATACAAAATTTAAAACATGCTGAATTATGAGAATTTTAATTAGAATATTTAAAATTTATGAAAATATTTTTTAAAATAAAAGTCTTTTTATTTTAAAATCAAAATAAATAAATTACAAGCATTCTCAATAAGACTGTACTCTTAGAGTCACTGAAACTCAAGTGTTTTCAAAAATTCAAACTGATGAGCTGATACTAAGGGAAGCCTTAGAAATGCTCGACCTACCCAAACTTTTTTGATAATTATTATTTATTAATTCATTACAATTTGAAAATCAGGATCAACCTAATTATGACATAATGTTCAGTTTGTGTTTTATTTTTGTTTTCTGGTATATGGATCACCTGGCATTGCAACAAACACAATTTTTATATAAATATATAAAAGTGTTAACAGAAATTTATAAAATGCAAATACTAGCATAGAGTAACCAATAATATTCAAAAACTTTAAAAGTGTACTGTATTTGATAAAATAAAACCAAATACAGTGGTACATTGGTTTACCACAATCTCCTTGACCCTGTTCGTGATCCGAAAAGTTCGTAATCCGAATCCATCGATAATCAAAACTACAGTGATACCTCGGTTCACGAACATATCTCCTTGACCCTGTTCGTGATCCGAAAAGTTCGTAATCCGAATCAATTTCCCATTGCAATTAATGTAAATCCAAATAATACATTTTTTGTCCTCCCATTGCAATTAATGTAAATCCAAATAATGCGTTTTTTGTCCTATTGCAATTAATGTAAATCCAAATAATACGTTTTTTTATCCTAGAAAAATAATTTTATGCAATTAATGTAAATCCAAATAATACGTTTTTTGTCCTAGGAAAAAATTAATGTAAATCCAAATAATACGTTTTTTATCCTAGAAAAAATTTTTTTGATCCGAAAAGTTCGTAATCCGAATCAATTTTTCCCATTGCAATTAAACTCTTCCGATCTATCCGAATCAATTTTTCCTATTGCAATTAATGTAAATCTAAATAATACGTTTTGAATAATTTTTCCCAATTGCAATTAATGTAAATCCCCTAATACGTTTTTGTTCAATTTTTCCCATTGCAATTAATGTAAATCCAAATAATACGTTTTTTCCCAATTTTTCCCATTGCAATTAATGTAAATCCAAATAATACGTTTTTTTGTCCTAGAAATTTTTCCCATTGCAATTAATGTAAATCCAAATAATACGTTTTTTTTATCCTACAAAAATTTTTCCCATTGCAATTAATGTAAATCCAAATAATACGTTTTTTGTCCATTTCCCATTGCAATTAATGTAAATCCAAATAATACATTTTTTGTCCTCCCATTGCAATTAATGTAAATCCAAATAATGCGTTTTTTGTCCTATTGCAATTAATGTAAATCCAAATAATACGTTTTTTTATCCTAGAAAAATAATTTTATGCAATTAATGTAAATCCAAATAATACGTTTTTTGTCCTAGGAAAAAATTAATGTAAATCCAAATAATACGTTTTTTATCCTAGAAAAAATTTTTTTGATCCGAAAAGTTCGTAATCCGAATCAATTTTTCCCATTGCAATTAAAATCCAAATAATACGTTTTTTTATCCTAGAAAAAAAATTTTAACATGTTGTGGCTTTATGTGTGGAAATAATGCAGAAAGGAAATAAATATAACAGTAATATTAGAAAAAATCATGTTTAACACCACCTTCACTAACACTTAATTTTTTTAGAAGCCATAATAAGGGATAAATTTAATTAAATAATGAAAATCTAAAATATCAACACTTGTTGGGACTCTACTGTACCCATGTGAGCTGGGCCAACTGGATTGCTTCTGGGGGTGAGGCTGTGCGCAAGGTTTTGTGCGCCGCGAGTCACGTGCGCTCCATGCACTCCGTGCGTGTGTTCGTGAACCGAAGCATCGTTCGTAAAGTGAAGCAAAATTTGTTCGCAAATGGTGTTCGTAGACCGATTTGTTCGTGAACTGAGACGTTCGTAATCCGAGGTATCACTGTAACAGCATCCATATCATTTCAAGAGTAAGCATAACTGTAAAAAATAGTGTAATGGGCTAAAATTCATGCAAAATTAAGTTAAAATGTGTAAAAGAAAAATATTTTCTAATATATTTATATATATATATATATATAGGGCTGCTGAGAGGGAGTGACATCAGTGACTTTTGTCACGGGCCCGGCATCGAAAAGGGCCCAACCGTTAGGCCTGAAGTGTCACATAACGTGTCTGATAATTCGCAGGCTGCTGACAGAGCACCCAAAGTAGTCGTACCAAAATAAAATTTTATATATAAGAATATAATACAGTATGTATATGTATGGAATTTTGAATTTATTGTTTACCTTTTTTAAATAAATGCTTAATGTTTTATATGGCTTTTTTTTATTAAACCAAAGTGATGCACTCTTTTTTAAGTGGGGCCCAGACCACAGACTTGTCACGGGCCCGAGAATTTCTCTTGGCAGCCCTGTATATATATAGTTAAAGAAATCAATCTTCAGATAATGATGTTTTACATAAATATATTATGTATATGGAGTATTTTATGCATTTGCATAAAATATCACTATCAGGTTAAAAAAACATCATCATAATAATTAAAATTCTTTCTAATAAGATTAGTGATTAAAACAGAATGATTAAAATGTCATAAATGTTTGGCAGTAAATAATGACTGACTAAAATCTGAATTAAAAAAAAAACAAATTACTCTTTCTGAAAAATGTAGCCCAATGGGATGAAAATGAAGAGAGTAGAAGATCCTTTCATTATGAACTCTTCTATAAGTTGCATTGCTCAACCAATTTCAACTAAATCTGATATATGTATGCTTATTATTTTACTAAATGTTTCCTAAAAATTTTGATTCAATCAGATTAAAAATAAAGAGAATATTTAATGATGTATTAACATATTGTTGTTAGAATGATTTTCTCAAAAAAATGAGTTTCATCTAAAAACTAAATGATATCCATTATATATGTTCATCCCACTTCTTACATAATCATGAATAATACAGCACAAATCAAAAGTGGAAAATTTTTTTTAATATAATTGAAGAACTTTTGGCTTTATTAAGCCATCCTCAACACAATACAAATAACGGATAAATATTAGAATATTATTCAAACACAAAAAACTTAAATAAGAATCATTCTTATTTATGTTTTTTATGTTTGAATAACATTCTAATATTTATCTGTTGTTTGTATTGTGCTGAGGATGGCTTAATAAAGCCAAAAGTTCTTCAATTATATTAAAGAATATTTTCCACTTTTGATTTGTGCTGTGTTATTCATGAAAATGATATCCAATCAAAAATGTGTAATATATTAAAACAATAAACCAAGTACAGTACAGTATGTCTCAATTTATGTGGTTTTGATTTATGCAATTTCAGAGATACACAGTGATTTCAGAGATTCATGCATAAATCTTTTTATTTTTGTTAACTTCCATAAAACATGAAAGAAAAATCCATTAAATAATTTAATTTTTTGACACACTATAATAATAGTAAAATTTCAGCTCACTTTGGCAGGATGTAAACGCAATCCGTACAAGTTAAAAACCAACGGATTCACTAAAGTGTGCACTTTCGGCTCACCCGAGCCCTCCTCAGTAGTTCGACCTAAAAGTTTCCACTGACCGTTAGAGATTTAAATTGCTTCCTTATAAACACTAGTATAACTGACCGTTAGAGATTTAAATTGCTTCCTTATAAACAATTGTTTATAAGGAGGCAATTTAAATCTCTAACAGTCAGTTATTCGTAGCGAGCGATTCCTGACGTGATAGATGCATCAGAATGGGCTCGATGCCAAAAATCAGAGTGTTTGGTTTCAAGAAAAACTCACAGTATATATATATATTATACTATATTTTGTATAATATATATTTATACAAAATATGGTATATTATTTTGTAATATTAAGCTGTAAGTAGAAAGTATTTATAAAATCATACTGTTATGGAATGAGGGGGGTGTACCAAGTTTTTATGAAAAAGGGGGTGCAGATACAAAAAGTTTGGAAACCACTGACTTCAATTGTTCAAGGATTGTGATTTCTGTATGCCTAAGGAGGATTTTAAGGAGGAATAATAATAAATCATACTGCTTTTTAAACATTAAAATTTTATTTTATGATTTAATAAATCATCAAAATTCAATATGATATAATTTGCTTAAATCAATCCAAATAATAATAATCATTATTTTCACTTTTTCATTTATCATTTAAGGAATAAAGATCAGCTCCAAACTAAGTGAAAAAAAATATTTATTATGCCAAAAAACTTTTGGTTTAATGAAGCCATCTTTAACAGTTTTAGGACAACAAGAATAGATCATTAGAATTTAAACTATATATTGTAATGATCTATTCTATTCTTGCTGTCCTAAAACCACTGAAGATAGCTTCATTAAGCTGAAAGTTTTTTAATATAATAAATGTTTTTTCACTTAATTTGGAGCTGATCTTTATTCCCTTGTTTAATCAGGATTACACAGTTTTGAAATAATTATTAACAAATAAATTGCTTAATCAATCCAACAATAATTCAAATAAATAAATTTAACTAAATATTCATTTTTGATATAGGTTAAAATCAATCTGATTGAATCATAAAGAAAATTTCTTAAAATGTTTGCCAGCATAAATTTTTCTGCTAATTTTTCTTTATCTGTTTCATTTTAAATTTATAAAATTTTAAAATATATTTTTGTAAATTGTAATTATTATTGGATACTTGTCAAAAAGAAAAAAATTATACAAATAAAATCAAAAATGTGATGTGCACATGTACTGGCAGGGTTGCAGAGTTGGATGACAAATGATCTGACTCTGCAACCCTGCCAACTCTGACTCCACCTTTTAAAAAATCTGACTCTGACTCCAACTCCCTAAAATTTGTAAGGTCTGACTCCAACTCCTAACTCTGGGCAATTTAAAAATCCGACTCTGACTCCACCTAAAAACCTCCGACTCTGCAATCCAGGATTTTGCTGGATTTTGCAATCCAGCAAAATTGGATGGCAAATGATCCAACTCAGACTCAACTTTTAAAAAAGAAAATCCAACTCCGACTCCCTAAAATTCGTAAGGTCCGACTCTGACTCCCGACTCTGGGCAGTTTAAAATTCTGACTCCGACACTATCCAAAAACTTCTGACTCCCAACTCCAACTTTGCAACCCTATGTACTGGGGAACAAACTGACAATGATGATAAGATTTATATAATTGAGAAAAAAACAATTTTTTAATATACATACAAGGAAAACTATAAATACAGAATTAGAATTGTTTTTTTTTGGTATAAGTGACTGTTATTTTTTATGAAGTATGGAAATGTTTGCACTATTGCTGATAGTAGTGGGGGAGTATTGGAATACAGTAGTCTCCCTAATCCGACACACATGGTTTCCGGGGCTTGCAGATTATTGGATGTTCAATGAAAAAAATGCAATTACACAAGCAAATATGCTCAGTTTATTAAGACTTTCCTGTCATTTATGACAGGAAAGTCTTAATAAACTGAGCATTTATATGACAATAAAATTGATATGACAATAAACTGAGCATTTATGACATTAAAAAACTTTCCTGTCATAAATGACAGGAAAGTTTTTTTTTAATGTCATAAATGGTGGCTCATCTAATACCATATAACAAAGCCAAATCACTGAACTTTTTTTCCAAAGTTAAGTTTCTTAAGTATTTCTGCCTTTTCCCCAATCACAGTCAATGCCTTGTGTTTTCGTTTTTCACTTTTTCCAATTTGTGATATTATGCAAAGATATATAACAATATATTGAATGTACTGAACTTAAAAATTAGTCTGACTATAACGCCTACACAACAAATAAATAGCAACTGACTATTTGTTTACGTCAATTTTTCTCTCTTGCACATAGACAAGTTATGATATGAAAATTTCATGTGGCTACACGATGGTTTGCAGAGTGTTGGACTACAAAAACTCAACTGTATATGATTATATACAATATTTAAATAAATTTTCTATTAGTGTAAATATTAAAGCTGGAATATAATGATGATAAATTAAGTTCTGATAAGATAATAATAAATTAAGTTTTGAAAATGTGAATAAGCCTGGCTAAAATGCATAAAAGATTATTGGCAAAGATGACTAGTAGATAAATTTTTGAAATTCTCAAAAATAACAAATCTAATGAATGGGAAAACTTACTGATTCACTAGTATGCCAGCTGGACTTCTAATATAGAGAAATAGCACAATAATTCTAACATTGACAATTTAGATTTTTGAAAACTTAGATTGATAATAGTTATTGTTTAGTTTTAATCAAAATAAACCATAAAGTGTATAATAATTTTATTAATAATCACTTAAATAACACTAATACAATTGAACTAAATAAAAATTATTTAAAAAAATAAAGTACCAGCAATAAGTTAATTTAGCAAATAACTTGTTAATTAATCAAAAAAACAATTCACTCAATAGTACTAATAAAGCAATAAGTCTCAAACACTAAATAAATCTTAGACTAATTAAACTGATAATCTCCACATATGCTACAGAAATATTTACCCCTGATCAGTTAATCACTTAAACAAGATTGCTAAGCTAATCTCACTAAAATCATCACTTACCTCAACCTTCTGCAGCTCAGCATTTCCCTTATATGCATACAGTCATGATAGGTTTGTGTTCATTATGTAAATTTCATGGACAATTACTACTACCTGTTTACAGATTCTTAATTGACAGTGTCTTTATAAGTTATAATAATTCAATTTTATATTTTGCTTATACTCACACAAACCTCACACAATCCTCAAAGATAAAATCATTTTGTTTTTTTTGCCATTTTGTGCACTTAATCCTGATTACTTCAAAATCAAACTCTCAGCTGCATATATGCTCGACAAGTCATCAATAAATGCTTAAAAATACTTAAAAATATAAAAATATAAACAACAATATACAATAACAGCAATAAATACTTAAAAATATAAACAACAATATTCATTAAATATATAGCAATTAGATGATAATGCACTTTTATTATTAAAACAAATAAAAATATAACAAAACAAATTTTTGATATGAAAATAGTTTAGAAACAGATGGAGGTGAGAATTGTATTTTCTATCAATAGCCAGTTGCATATAGGTATGTGATAATTATATTAAATAGACTTCTCATTTTATTTGTTAGCTATTACTGTAGAAGACAAAATAAGGGATTGTCAGACAAATTATAAAAAATTATTGGTTAAGGAAATGTCTGATGATGTAATTCAATAGCATGTATATAAATGAGCAAATTAAACAAATTCTTTTAAACAGAATGAAAAAATGAACAGATTTTCTTTACAATGCTTTATTTTTTATTATAATAGGAAAAATTTGTTTTTTATAAAAAAAATGAAGCTATATAGAATTAAATTCAATTTAAGGCTGATCAAATCTGCCAAAAATTTGAAATATATTTACAACATTGAAGAAACCATTATAAATGGAAGATAATTTGAAAATTTTTAAATAGAAATCTTAAAAAAATAACAAAAATCATATAATTAAATAATAAATTATATAACTTTGAATATTAATACATCACTAATTGAAACTAAAATTTCAGGATTTGAATCATAGAAATGTTAAATTTCCATTAACATATAATTTATTACATACATGAGCTCCCTGACTTATACAAATTCGACTTTAGGCAAAATATTTTTGTATGCAAAACATTTAAAAATCATAATATTTGATATATTGTACATAATTAATTTTACATATTTAATAATTAATATTGCAAAGTCGCGTTTTAGAACGAAAGTCACTAATTCTAATTATAACTAGGCCTAACAGTTAGCGACTCTGCAAATTCCAGAGTTCTGCCTGAGCTCAGGTCTTTTCTAAGTTCTAACTTAAATATAATTAACTACAAAACAATCTAACAATAACGTAACGTCTAATCGACAAAACGAAAATTATAACCATATAAAAATATATTTAAATAAATGATAATTAACATATAATAATGAAAACAAATTATTTAATTAATTAAAAATAGACGTGCAACAGTTCACTAGTTTTTAGTTTCTTAAAGATGATTTCTAGACGATTATTATTTTAAATTCTGCGAACAAAGTCTAATTCAATTGTTTATTTGTGTTATATATTACTTGACACCCGCAAGTGGTGTGAAGTCGCAGTTTCGGATTCAAGGGAGGAGGCAGCTCCGCCTTCCTTAGCTCATCCAACACAGACGGCCACCAGACGTAGTCAAACGCCCCCATCACGTCCATCGAAACAAGGGACGTGTGGAGACCCTGCCGCCTGTTCTCTCGAATCAGGCTCACCAAGCGATGTAATGCATGGCAGGTCGACGTGTCCGGCCGGAAGCCGACCTACAGTGGATGCAGCCTCCCCTGTCTTCGCAGGTGGAAGTAGACCCGGTCTGCTAGAAGACGATCAAGCACCTTTCCCATCATCGGAAATAGGCTGATGGGTCGGTACGATCGCGTCTCATTTCTAGGCTTTCCCGTCTTGTACAGCAATACAAGCCGAGCCTTCTTCCACTCCTCTCGGAAGTATCCCAGCCTCAGACACCAATCGTAGACGGCCCGGAGCAGCTCCGGCTCGACTCGATGCAAGACTTGTACCATCTCGGCCGTGATTCCATCACGGCCAGAAGCTTTACCCTTCTTCAGGTTCGAGATGACACGGGTCACCTCGGAGGCCCCAAGGGGAAGGGCGGGAAGTGTGCAAGCAGGGAGCTAGGCATGCCGGCGCAGCTCTCTCTGCTCCTGTGATTCATCATCTTGCTCATTGCTGGGAACAGCGAGCGGAGCAAGATGTCCATTGACTCGTCGATAGACTCACTGAGCGATCCGTCTGGCTGCTTCAAAAGTCCAGGTGCGGATGCAACCCGAACCTTGTCTGCAACTAGTTTATAGGGGAAGCTGAACGGGCACTCATCGGACACTCTTTCGCAGAATCTCTGCCACGAAGCAGCTTTGGCGCTGTTCACAGCTCGCTTGTACTCGGCGTTTGCCCTCTGGAACTCGAGTTTCCTCATGGGCCGAAGCTCCGCATCATTGCAACGCTGAAACCGACGGAGTGCTCTCACCCGTTTCCTCTGCACCCCGAGCTCCTGGGTCCACCAGGGAACCGACCTGTGAGTCCTGGGTTTCCTGCTAACGAGCGTGCGATCCGCGACGCTCGTCACAGTGGCCGTCAAGCCCCTCACTAGATCCTCCAGATCCACGGCAGTTTCAACCTCGCACAGACAAGGGAGAAGAGCCGGAAGCTCCTCTCGCAATGCGTTCGAGAAAAACTGATGGTTTCGTGCAGTCAGACGATAACGGCGCGTCTCCTGGCGTGGAGTATCGAACAATAGGTTGTACACTATCATCCAATGGCCGCTACCAGTCGGCCGGATTGGCCTCGTGGAAACGCTTCGGCTTTCCACTCTGGAGGACCCGGGTTCGATTCTCGGGTCCCACCCCTTGAAAATATTTATCATGGGGTCCGGGCCCTGCCCGACGATCCCCGTCCTCCATAATCCGGCTGACCCCTCCGCAGGGGTGGGCAGCCTGTGGAAGGGCTTGTTTCGCGCCGTCACTTAGTATTCTCCCTGAATGGAAAGTGGCGTCATCTGTTAACAAAAAAAAATGGCCGCTACCACTTTCCGTGTCCACCACCCTCCAGTCCTTCATGAATCGAAGCATCGCCCTGCTCACGAAGCGAGATAGATTCTCAGCTACGGCGAGAGATAGATTGATTTGACCTTTCCGTGTCCACCACCCTCCAGTCCTTCATGAATCGAAGCATCGCCCTGCTCACGAAGGTCAAATCAATCTATCTCTCGCCGTAGCTGACTGAGAATGTGACTATGCTCCCTGGGTTATTTAGGATGTGCATATCCTAGCTGTCCACCGCTTCCTTGATAGACTGCCCAGGTCCGTCGTCGATTGGGGAGCACCACGAAGAGTGCTTGGCGTTGAAATCGCCTCCCACAAGCACCCTAGGCAGGGACCCAACGACTTCTCCAAGGCTGCCAAGAAAGCCGTCGTTGAATGACGGTAGAAAATAGGCCAAGACTGCAACCCACAACGTCGTCGGGGTCCGTATCTCCACGGCTACCACGATACGTGAAGGGGAAATGCCCCAATCTCGGTACGGGTGACAATGACTGCTGACCTGCAGCCTTTGCCTGCTTCGGCAAAGACGCTCCATCTGTAGGAGAGCCCACCGACCTTTCCACAGACGATGTATGGTTCCTGGAGCAGGATCACATCGATATCCGGCTCCACGACCTCCACGCGCAGGAGCGCGATGGCGGCCTGACACTTATCCGCATTGAACTGCAACACGTGCAGCTCGCCTACCGTGTATGGCGTACCAGCCATTATCGGCCGTCATAAGCTGTCCGAACCCAAACGATTTCGAGTTCCCTCTTGTAGGCGGGGCAGTTGGCACTCATGCAGGAGCGTCCTTCCTCCAACCGCAGTCGAAATCGTTTGTTGGCCTTGCGCAATTCACGCAGCGAGTGGCCTCGGCCTTGAACAGCCATTATCGGCCGTCGTAAGCTGTCCGAGCCCGGACGATTTCGAGTTCCCTCTTGTAAGAGGGGCACTTGGCACTCATGCAGGAGTGTCCTTCCACCAACCGCAGTCGGAATCGTTTATTGGCCCTCGCGCAATTCACGCAGTCAGTGGCCTCGGTCTTGCACTCCTTGTGTGAATTCTCTTGTCCACATTTGGAGCACACATGAACGGCCGATGAGCAGTTCTTGGCGATGTGGCCGAATGCATAACACTTGTAGCAGCGGGTGACTGCTACATAGTCACGGACCCGGCACCGGGTCCACCCTACATTCAACTTACCACTGCCGGTAAGCTTCCTGTGGAGACTCGGGTCTGCCTCCAGGACCCAGTTTGTAAGGCCGCCCTTTCCCTTCATAGGGAATTTCACCGAGAGCTGGCCAGGCTCCAGGCTAAGGCTGTTCTGCTCTTTTAAAGTTGGGAGCAGAGCACCCTTTTCAATGTCATTGCTGACATCAAAAAGGATCAGCCACGGTCGGCGCTTTTGTGGAAGTCTGCCGACCACAGCTTCCTTCAGCGCCTCGATCTTCTCGGTCTCGGCCCAGAGTTTCGTCAGGTCCTCGGCCTTGGATACAGCCACCAAGACTCCGTTCCCCCTGACGGTTCGGATGCCTTTAACCCCGATACCCAACTTAACGATGTTAATGCTCTGCTTGAGAGCCGTTTTGATCTCATCCGAGGTTCCCTTACCGTCCTTCGGATAGACCAAGAGAACATGATCTCTCTTGCGGACGGAGGGTCCCTTCAGCCGCGGCTTGGTCGACTTGGCCGCTTGGGGCGCAGGCTTCGCCTTGGTTTTGGCCGGATCGGCCGCCACCTTGGCGTAGCTGGGCTTTACAGCCTCCCCATTCTCCATCAATTCCCGAGTTTCAGGCTTCTTTTTACCCGCCTTAGACTTCGTCTTCGGCTGGGTCTTGGGTTCTTCTGAGGAACCCTGTTGCAGTTGATGGACCTGGGCACGGAGAGATCTGATCTCTGCACCCTGAGCGGCCATCATCTGCGCCATCCGGCTGAACATGAGCAAGATCTTGCTCCCGACATCCTTCTTGACTTTATTGTCAGAGTCGCCGAGAAGCTCGACGAGCTCATTTTCCAAGCTGACCAGCTGTTCGTTTTCTACTACTTGGCTGGTTTGCTGTGGGTCCGCAGTCTTCTCAGACTGGGAGGTGGTTCTCACTACCTTTGAACCATCCTCCTTCTTTCCATCTCGGAAAGAACGGTCTCGGATCTTCTTTTTCTGAGACGACTTAGGCTTAGCCGTCTTAGCCGCGTCTTAGTCCGGCTCGGAGTCGGTCGAAACCTCCTCCTTCTCCTTCTCCTTCTTGTCTGTGGGGTAATACCGGCGGGTTTCCTCCTCTTTAGGAGGAAGCGAAGGGGTTTCCAACCTCCTCCTTCTCCTTCTCCTTCTTGTCTGTGGGGTAATCCCGGCGGGTTTCCTCCTCTTTAGGAGGAAGCGAAGGGGTTTCCTTCTTCTTTTTACTGTCAGAAGGAACTTGTCCCTTCTTCTTTCTTTTACTTCGTCTGAGAGGGACAAATTTCGCCGCCTCCCATACGGAGATGCTCCCTGGTTTCTTCAGGGCAGGGGCAAGGACGAACTCGTCATCCTCTTCGGAAACGGACGGGCCCGCACTGTCGCTCTGTCGGCCACTGATCGAGGTGTCGTACTCCTACTCCTCGCACAACCCGGCAGATCCGTCAGTGTCACGGGCATTGGTCCTCTTCCTGCCCCTCATTTGGTCAACTTGGCGCTCATCCTTGCTGGAGGTGGGTCGCCCTCTCTTAGTGGAGGTCTCAGTCACCTGCATGACCTCCACTTCCTCCTCCTCCTCCTTCCCGTTGACTACAGGCTCGGAATCCCGGCTGGCCACGGTGTCCCGATTAAATGCAGTCTCACAGCTGCGGCTCCTACGTCTCAACCTACACTACAAAACCTCACTACCTCAACCTCACTACAAAACCTTATGTAGTCGTCCTTGAGGACGACTACACAAGGTTGTCCTATTAAGCGAATAGGACAGGTGATTATTCTAAACAAGCAACCTAACGTCTCAACCTCACTACAAAACCTTGTGTAGTCGTCCTTGCGGACATTATTCTAAACAAGCAACCTAACGTCTCAACCTCACTACAAAACCTTGTGTAGTCGTCCGCAAGGTCGACTACACAAGGTTTTGTAGTGTTAAAGGTATCTATAACACTACGTAGAACTGACAGGAAAGGGTTCGGCTCGGGGGTGACCTGTCAATCCCCGAGTAGGGCCTAAGAACTCCACCGCGCTGGCCAGTTCAAGCGGTGGGCGCCATTCATGGCTTCTGACCCTCCACCATGCATCCCATAGGCACGGCAGCTCACACCGTAGGATTCGGGCCCCCATTCGTCGATTCTTACGACCCTCGCAGGGGGAAACGGCGAGCATATTCTTTTACCCCTGCTCACTGGGGCTGAGACATCGTCTCGGATCTCAACGGTCGCCGTAGTCCCGGGGGGAGTTGAATCCCCATCAGCCTGAAACTGACCAGGTTTCAAACTGAATCCGTTTTCGGCTTCTATCCCTCCGCCATTCATCCCCTCGGCACGGAAGTAACACCTTAGGATTTGGGGACCTTTTAGCCGGCTTCTACGTCACGCAGGACACACAGTAGGCCTATTCGAGTCCCGACCTATAGGGACGTTGCTCTAACGATCCCTTATATGAGAACCTCTTAGTTTCTTTCATCCCCGATGCCACAACCGCATCGCCTGGGTGGGCGGTGCGATTGTGCCCTCAAGGGAGCAAGCCCCTCCACCACGTCAAGATGGGTCCTCCTCGGAGGGGCCCCGAGTAGGGCTCATGTCGTATTCTGAGACTAGCCAAAGCTTTTCCCCTGCTCCACCCCCTCTCGAGGGCACCCACCTTGACATGGGCTCCAGGACCCAGTTCGTAAGGCCGCCCTTTCCCTTCATAGGGAATTTCACCGAGAGCTGGGCAGGCTCCAGGCTAAGACTGTTCTGCTCTTTTAAAGTTGGGAGCAGAGCATCCTTTTTAATGTCATTGCTGACTTCAAAAAGGATCAGCCGCGTTCGGCGTTTTTGTGGAAGTCTGCTGACCACAGCTTCTTTCAGCGCCTCGACCTTTTCGCTCTCGGCCAGGAGTTTGGTCAGGTCCTCGGCCTTGGATACCGCCACCAACACTCCATTCCCCCTGACGGCAAGGATGCCTTTAACCCCGATACCCAACTTAACGGGGTTAATGCTATGCTTGAGAGCCGTTTTGACCTCATCCGAGGTTTCCTTACTGTCCTTCGGATAGACCAAAAGAACATGGTTTCTCTTGAGGACGGAGGGTCCCTTCGGTCACGGATTGGACGACTTGGCCGCTTGGGGCGCAGGCTTCGCCTTGGTTTTGGCCGGATCAGCCGCAACTTTGGCGTAGCTGGGCTTTTCGGCCTCCCCTTTCTCCATCAATTCCCGAGTTTCAGGCTTCTTTTTACCCGCCTAAAACTTCGTCTTCGGCTGGGTCTTTGGTTCTTGTGAGGAACCCTGTTGCAGTTGATGGACCTGGGCATGGAGAGATCTTATCTCTGCACCCTGAGAGGCCATCATCTTCGCCATCGGACTGAACATGAGCAAGATGTTGCTCCCGACGTCCTTCTTGACTTTATTGTCAAAATCGCCGAAGAGCTCGAACAGCTCATTTTCCAAGCTGACCAGCTGTTCCTTTTCTACTACTTGGCTGGGCTGCTTTGGGTCCGCAGTCTTCTCAAACTGGGAGGTGGTTCTCTCAACCTTCGATCCAACCTCCTTCTTTCCATCTCGGAAAGAACGGTCTTGGATCTTCTGAGACGACTTTGTTTTCGCCGTCTTCACCGCAACCTGCGGCTGGGAGTCGGTCGAAATCTCCTCCTCCTCTTTCTGGTCTGTGGTGGATTGCCGGCGGCTTTCCTCCTCTTTAAAAAGAACTGATGGAGTTTCCTCCTTCTTTCCACTGTTAAAAGAGACATGTCCCTTCTTCTTTCTCTTACTCTGTCCGAGAGGGACGAATTTCGCCGCCTCCCAGACAGAGATGTTCCCTGGCTTCTTCAGTGTAGGGGCAAGGACGAACTGGTCATCCTCTTCGGAAGCGGACGGGCCCGCACTGTCGTTCTGTTGGCCAGTGGTCGAGGCGTCGTACACCGACTCCTCGCCAGACCCGGCAGATCCGTCAGTGTCACGGACGTTGGTCCTCTTCTTTCCGCTCAGTTTGACTGGCGCTCATCCTTGCTGGAGGTGGGTCGCCCTCTCTTAGTGGAAGTCTCAGTCACCTCCATGACCTCCACTTCTTCCTCCTCCTTCCCATTGACAACGGGCTCGGGATCCCGGCTGGCCACGGTGTCCCGACTAATTGCAGCACCACAGCTGCGACTCCTTCGCCTCACCGATTCATCGTCCGCCAGGACGACTATACAAGGTTTTGTAGAGTTAAGAGAATCCATAACGCTACATTGGATTGGCAGGAAAGGTTCGGCTCGGGGGTGACCTGCCTGTCCCCGTGTAGGGCCTCGAAACTCCACTGTGCCGGCCAGTTCAAGCGGTGGGCGCAGCTCAAGGCTTCTAACCCTCCACCATTCATCCCCTAGGCATGGCAGCACACACCGTAGGATTCGGGCGCCCATTCGTTGACTCTTACGACCCTCGCAGGGGGAGACGGTGAGCATATTCTTTTACCCCTGCTCACTGGGGTTGAGACGTCGTCTCCGACCTCAACGGTCGCCGTAGTCCCAGGGAGAGTAGAATCCCTATCAGCCTGAAACTAACCAGGTTTCAAACTGGATCCGTTTACGGCTTCTATCCCTCTGCCATTTATCCCCTCGGCACGGAACTAACACCTTAGGATTTGGGGCCCTTTTAGACGGCTTATACATCACGCAGGACACACGGTAGGCCTATTCGAGCTTGTTGGTCCGTTAATGTTACTATGTGATTGACTATGGTGGTTGTTATTCTCCATAGTGAATCTTCCTCATGATATTACGCTTAACTTTTTGGAACTCTGTTCACAAAGCTAATAGTCGTGAGTGCCCAAAGGAGCTAGCTTTATTCCGTATGCAATTGGCGCAGTTCGGTGTCGTTTGCTTGTGTTTGCAGTCTACAAATTTGTGGTCCCCTCCACAATGACTGCAGTAATTTCTCTCACTTTTGCAGGAAGTGGCATGATGGCCGAATCTGCAACATTTAAAGCACTGATTGATGCTATAGTTTTCGTCAAGTCCGTGCCTTTCCCATCCTATATTAACCTTCTTAGATTTAAGAAGGATTCTACGGATCAGAGGAGAGACCTCGAAAACCGAGATCTTGGCTTCCTTTGCCTTCCTACACTGAAACTTACAGAGCATTTGCTCCTTAAGATCACCTAGGTCTTTGATATTGTCTTTTATGAACGGATTTTGAAAGTACAGATTGTCAACAACTTCCTCTTTATCCATAGTTATCTTTGGAATTCCCGCTTCTATCTTTGGAAGCCGCTTTTTCGGAACCGAGATTCGGCATTCTCGAGCTTGTTTATCTCTTTAATGAGAATTTCCGCCTCTTCCGTCTTTTCAGCTTTAACGATTAGGCCATTTCACGGGCCTTGCGTATCCCCTTAACTCCGATATTCAGTGCTCGGGGATTGATCTTAGTTTTAATACGTTCCTTAAGTTTGTCTGCAGTTTCAGTGGTGTCCTTACTCCAGACCAGGACAAGGTTTCTGGATTGAACTTTCCCGCCTTGTTTAAGCCCAACTTTCACTTTCTCAGCAAAAGTGGGTGCACTAGCGGACTTGACCTGTCTTTCCAGTAGTGTATCCAACTTATCGGATATAGTCTTTAGCTTACAATTATCTATACTTAGTTGTTTTTCGCTCTTAAATAGGGATATGACAGTGTCAAAACATCCTATTATGAACTGGGAATGAGATTTACTCCCCAGTTTCGCATTTTGATTTGAGTTGATATAGTCTTTCAACTCTTCTTTCATTTTTTGTGCAAGGGAAAAGACATCAGTGGCAGCGCATCCACTGGAGTTTGCCTCAGTAGAGTCCAAACTCGACGTGCTTCCTCTTCCTCCTCCATAGATAGCAATGAAAATTGCTGTTGAAAAGTAATAGAAAAGTTTGTTGCTAGTCAGTTGGCCTTCCAAGAGGTGCGAAACAGGGACACCACCAGAAGGTCAGCAACAAGAGCTCGGTGTGTACTGGATTCGAGTAAGAGTAATAGTATAGAACTCGAGAGTAATAATAAACGCTTACAACACAATAGGCACAATCGAAAATACACACTTGGCGCTCGTCCCCAGTAGATAGGGACAAAAAACGCTTACAACACAATAGGCACAATCGAAAATACACACTTGGCGCTCGTCCCCAGTTGATAGGGACATTATTATTATTATTATTATTATTATTAAAAGTGAAGATGGTCAATGATTAGTCATTGATCCCCGATCTAAGGTAAGTCCCTGTACCGCAAAAGCTTCACAGGGAGGGAAAGACAACACTTCAGCGAGTTCACCAAGGGAGCTGACTTTGGGAACAATGTCCGCTTCAGATGTACCGGGAGAACGCGAACCGTCAGTAACAGATTAAAATATAAACCAGACAAGTAGAATATTCACATATCAACAAAGCAAAGTCACATTACTTAGAAAAGTCGTTTATTAGGTTTATAAGAATGTTACGCATGTATGGGTTTTCAAAAATATGCTGCTTCGAACACAGCCAGTTAAGACCAATGTCGGCAGCAAGCAGCTGAAGCTGAAGCTGGTGATTTGCAGACTTAACACAGTTGTAAATGACATGCTCAGGAGTTTCGTTCTTGTGGCAGACATCACAGTGAGGGTAGTAATGGTGTCCATGGGTGAACAGGTACGCTGCAAACGGCCCATACCTTGTGACAAAACGGGTGAGATTATAACTAATACTAAACTTTAAATTTTGCCTGTTATTGATACTGGGAAGGAACTCATAGAGTTCTCTCGCTTTGTCCGAAAGATCCCATGTGTCTGCCAAAGCTCAACATACTTGGTGTTGAGTAACTTTTTAATGTGTGCCCTGGATGCACACATTAAAAATCTCCCGTGTCTACAGTACACGCCGTAACGGCCAGCCTGTTCGCCCTGTCATTGCTATGGATACCCGAGTGGTCTTTCACCCAGCCAATCGCGATTGAGTTAACGTTATAATCGCTAAGGATCTTAGTGGTTTTGCTATAGATAGTGTGTTTGAAATTAGGATTAGAGACAGCTTTCACAACACTTTTATTATCAGTAAGAATAAGAAACTTAATGTTCCTGTTCGACTGACAAGCCCTGCCAATAGCCATGCAGACAGCTAAGAGTTCAGCTTGGAAGCTGTAACAAATAGAGTTCAACTGGAACTGCCTGTTATAATATTCCCTATTATTAAAGAAACAAGCAAAGGCGGCGCCAGTGCCTTGCTCATTTTGGGCACCATCAGTATAGATGTGCCTATAAGTGGAGTACTTATCGGGATTTTCCTCTCGAACCCTTTTTCTTTTAAAAGGGGCAGGAAGACTACTCAAGTCTACCCTCTTTTCGAGGTTAAAGGCGCTTACATGACGAGGACTAACATCAAAGTCAATATCATGTCTGAGTCGATAGAGATCAAAGATTTTCTTCAACTCTAGATCTAGGGGCAATATACTTGAAATGACGCAAAGCGCGTCATTCGAAGTGGTAATATACGCCCCACTGATGCGTAAGACCATCTGTCTATAAATCGATCTTAGCTTACGGTTAAAGTGGCTGTGATCAATTCTATTATACCAGGTATCAATCCTATAAGACACAAAGGGGACTATAGCTTTCCTATAAACAAGAGTCAGATTCTCCGCTGAGAGGACCCAGTTCTTTTTAGAGTTCCTTGCCAGCCAATGGAAAAGATTCTCCGCCATATCTTTGATGTAATTGAGGTGAGGCATCCAACTGAACCTATATCAATCATCACCCCTAAGTATCTCATCACATTTGTGATCTTAATGTTTTTTCCGCTTGATGTTTAAAGTTTGTGGACGTCTATCTACAATGAACTTAGTGTGGATGACAGCCACAGTCTTATCAGGATTGAAGGAAAGTTTGTTTTTCTTTCCTCAATCGTGGATTTGTTGCAAAAGTGGGTTACACAGCTCCTCTAACTGGAGTCTGCTCTTTACCTCGACAACCAGAAAGACGTCATCAGCATAAGCCACAACATAGCAATTTTTGAGGAAATCCTGCTTAAAAAGGTCATTAATGATAATGTTCCAAAAGAGCGGGCCAGAACAAGACCCTTGCGGGCACCCTTTCTGGAGTTGTCTGTTTACCATCTGGTTTCCATAGCTCATGTAGGCACTTCTACCAGTGAAATACTCACAAACCAGTCGATAGATGTTATTCGGACAGTCCATCTTATTCAAGAGATGAAAGATAACGGGCCAGCAAGCATTATCAAAAGCGCCCTTGATATCGAGACTAATGGCAGCAACACATCCAGAAGTCTCTCTACAGTTACTAATGTAACTAACCACCTGAGCAACCGCATCTTCAGCAGAGTGGCCGCCACGGAAACCGTACTGCACCTCGGAGAAATCTCCACGACTTTCAATCCAATGACAGCCTAGCAGCAAAGGGTTTTTCTAAAACTTTACCAAGAACAGGCAAAAGGCAAATAGGGCGATAGCTATTAGGGAGACGGGGATCTTTCCCCTGTTCCTTGTAGATCGAATGACATTTGCCTTCTTCCAACAAGTTAAAAAAATGGCGTAATTGAGGCATTTGTTATAGATTTTACAAAAAATTTTCCTGTTCCTGCTAATAAGGGTTTGACAATCTCTGGAGTGAAATTATCGTGGCCAGGTGCTTTCTTAGGCTTCAGTGATTTGATTGCCGTTTCGACCTCTTCCAGGGTGAAGCCCGGTTGATCCGGACCGGTGGTGCAAGACTGAAAGGACTCATGAACCGACTTCTGATATGAGTCCTCCCCATCTCTTGAATCTATGCCAAAGAATGTCTCCATGAGGAGACTGACTATCTCGTGAGTGTTTTTTGTCATAATATTATTACCACCAACCATAGTTTTGAGATTATTGTTAATCCTCAACTTGTTTGTGCTCATTTTGTGAAGAATATTCCATGGGTCTCTGGAACAGGTGGTACAGAACTTTAAGAACTCCAAACTAAATTCTTGAAGAATTATTTCCTTGTATTCCTTTTGTGCTCTTAGGAACTCGTTCCTGTAATTAGTTCTAAGGGCCATGTCTCGGCAACGCTGATAACGCCTACGTAGAGCATTAACCCTACTTTTAGCTATTGTGAGCTCAGAAGTCCACATTTGCAAGAGAAGTCTTTCTTATGGGACTTAGGAATATTATCTAAGCACGTCTTATTGATACAAGTGATAAAGCCAGCAATCAGGCTCTACGCGTCCATCCTGCTGGTGCAATCCCACTTAGCATTACGGTCAAAATTTCGAATATCCTTATCAATATTCCTCCACCTGCCCTTGAAATGGTTAAAACGGGGTCTGTCTTCCCCTATTTCAGCGTTCACATCGATACAGCAGGTGATGTATCGATGATCACTAAGGCTTTCCAGATCTTCAACTCTCCACTGACTAATATGTCGAAGTCCTTTACTTGAACAGAGAGTGGCATCTATGTTGGAGGAACCATTCAAAGTTTCAAAGGTAGGAAGATGATTAGTCTCATTCAAAATATAAATGTCATTACAATTAACAAAGTTATCAAAATCTCCACAACGAGTAGAGTCTTCCTCATCGTTAAAGAGGAGGAAAGAATGAGTATTGCAATCTCCAGCAAGCAGGACACAATGAGTGTCCTCATACTGCCTTATCAGTTTTGCAAGCAGGTCGCAATGCGGCCTAATACTTCCTCGAAAAGGGAAACTATAAATAATCCAAGTTTGGATTTTAAAAGAAATTTCATCAGTGGTCATAAATTCGTTAGAGAAGTCATGAATTAGGAGGGGTTGGATTGTCCTATTAGGAATACAGACAGCGGTCCAAGGTTTTCCATTTGGGCAATAATAGACTGTTTGAACAGTCAACGGCATGCACTGAACCTTGCCATCTCTAACATAAGGCTCTTGTAAACATACGATGTCATAATTTTGAATAGAGCTACCAATGAGATGAGAGGTAGCCGCGATAGAGCGGCCCAGATTGATTTGCAAAAAGTTGAGTTTGTTAACAATTGGTCCTTTATTGCTACTGATGGTTTGACCATGGTGGTTGCTATTCTCCATAGTCAATCTTACTCATAATGTTCCGCTTGACTTTTTGGTATTCTGGGCAGTCTCTACTATTAGCTGTATGCACAAAAGAACTAGCCTTATTTCTAATACAGTTCGGTGCAGTTTGTTTATGTTTACAATCTATGTACTTGTGGTCACCACCACAGTGACTGCAGTAGTTTCTCTCACTTTTGCATTGAGCAGCATGGTGCCCAAACCTGCAGCATTTGAAGCACTGGTTTATGCTGTAGTACTCCTCCAGGCCATACCACCCCCATCCTATATTTACCTTCTTAGCTTTAAGAAGGATACGTCTTAAATTAGGAGAGACCTCAAAGACCCAATTTTTGGTCTCCTTGGCCTTCCTCCACTGAATTTTTAAGAGCAGTTGCTCTTGTAATTCACCTAGGTCTATTTAGGTATCTTTTATGAACGGATTTTGGTAAAAGAGGTTGTCAATGACTTCCTCTTTGTTCAGAGAGGTGGGATTGCCAAAGAAATCTATTTTAGGTAACCGCTTCTTTGGAAACCTTGATTCCGCATTCTCAAGCTTGTTAATTACCTGTATCAGGATTTCGTCCTCTTCCTTTTTCTCCACCTCAACTATAAGGCCATTTTTGCGAATGCCCTTAACTTCAAAGTTCAAATATCGAGGATTGATCTTCAACTTTAGGCGCTCTTTAAGTTTGTCCGCCGTTTCAGAGGAGTCCTTACTTCGGACCAGGACAAGATTACGGGATGGCACTTTCCCGCTTTGCTTAGTTCCACTTTTTAGTTTATCAGCATAGCTGATAGGACTAACAGTCTGAACCTGTTTTTCTATAAGAATATCCAGTTTATTCGAAATAATCTTAAGATCACTTTCTTCAGTTTGTTTTTGCTTATCGCTCCTAAAGAGGGAGATGATAGTATCAATACTCCCTAGAATAAATTGGGAATGGGACTTATTTCCCAATTTAGAGTTTTGGTTTGAGTTAATGTAAGCTTTTAACTTTTCTTTTATCCTTTCTGCGAGAGAAAAGATATCAGTGGCAGCGCACCCACTGTCATTGGGCTCCGTAGAGTCCATGCTGGAAATACTAGAATTGATTCCAGTATTGTCTTCACTCATGTGTACTAGCTTCCAGTTAGAGTAATAGTATATGCACTCGAAAGAGTAGTAATAAACGCTCACTGTCAAAAGGCAATCGAAAATACACACTTGGGGCTCTTCCCCAGTAGATAGGGACATCTATCTATCTGATGGAGCTCACCTCTCCATCCGAGAAGACTTTTCTCGGTGGGAATGAGGTCTCTCCTGTTACTATGTTCTGCACCGCAGAGCTCCGCAGAACTTTATTCAAAATAATTACAAATAGAAAAAACAGACGAATTACATGCGGTGTGTCATACATCCATGACTAGACCTACAAAGACAGTGAGATCTTCTCACATAACAACTTAAAACTATAGCAAAATTAACTAAAATTAAAAAGAAAAATCTTTAGCTATATTTACTAATATATTTCTAATTTCAGGATAAGCAATAAGGATACCCAATGGACAAGGCCACTGGGTCCCTACCAGTTTCAAAAGAAGTCGCATATGTAAACGGTAAGATTCGTACTTAGCACAATCAAAGATAATATGGTTAACATCTTCAGGCTTATTAGATTCTAGACAAAGATTATCAGAACTACAATTAAACCTAAACCGGTAGCACCGGAGATGAAGTGGCCGTGAGCACCAGTAATTACAGAATTAGAAAAATTTAGACGATTTTGGATTGAGGGAAAGAAGGCAAATAGTTGCCTTCCTCTTTAATTAGAAAAATTTAGACGATTTTGGATTGAGGGAAAGAAGGCAAATAGTTGCCTTCCTCTCTCAAAATTTTCCCAACGTGTTTGCCAAAGAGAAAGGGAATCATGCCTCAGCTGAGTGCTGAATCCTTTAAGAGAAATTTTTGAATTGCTCGGCCGAAGTCCCAGGGCACAGACCTCTCGCGCCAAATTATCCGCGACCTCATTTCCTTGAATTCCTCGGTGCCCAGGCACCCAATGTAATTTTACAATATCCTGCAATCTGAAGTCTGACATTAATTTAAAAATACCGTTAGCAATTGGATGTTTGCAAGAGATATTACATAGACTTGCCAATACTGATTTGTTATCTGTACAAATAATACAGCATTCTCTTCTGGTTTTCTCACCAATCCACTTCACTGCTTGAAAAACAGCGAAGAACTCCGCTTGATAACTCGAGCAATCTGAATGCAAAGAAAACTGTCTTGATGAAGAAACTCTCGAGTTGAAGAGAACAACGAAAGCGCAACCCACTTCATCTGAGTTCTTTGCTCCATCAGTGAAGATGCAATGTGTTTTAATGTCAATTTGGTCCACTACTGCAATCTTTCTTCTATATCCCCATGGGAGGCCTTGACAAGAGTGAAACCTTTCCAAGTTAAGAGATCGAACTTCATTATCCGAATTCTCTCTTCGGAACTGGCACTTCCTTGAAATAAAGTCTAGATAAATGTCCAGGGGGAGCTCTCCCGCTAGGACACAGAGCGCATCATTCGAGATTGTATTAAAAGCACTGGTTAATCTGAGCAAGATTTGTCTCTGAAGTGACAGCAGTCTTCTTCTTATATGGCTATTTTCCAGTTTATAACTCCAAGCAAGAGCTACATAAGAAACCATTGGAAGAATGCAGCTACGATAAACTGCACCTAGGGCATCTCGACTCATACCCCAGTTCTTCTTTGCATACCGTGCGACTCCATGAAAGAGTGTTATTGTTTTCAGTCTCAGATATTTCAGGTAGGGAATCTTTCAGGTAGGGAATCCATTGTTTCATCCAATGTAATTCCCAAATATTTCAAAATCTTCTCAAATCGAATTCCTGAATGCCCCCAGCGAATGCAGGGAGGACGATTTAGGGCTGAATGGGAAAAAAGAATTTCCTGCGTCTTTTCAGGAGAGAAGGCCAAACCAAGCCTGTTTTCCCAGCCTCCAATTCTCTCCAGAAGATTAATACTCTTATTTTCTATCTCTCTTCTGTTGTCTGCTGAGACAATAATTAGAATGTCGTCGGCAAAAGCAACTGTTTTAATGGTCTTCATGAAGCTCCGGCACAGAAGGTCATCCAGAATAAGACTCCAGAAGACCTCTTCTCCATAGCAGATATTTGTTCTCTTTGAGAAAGATAACTTCTCACCATTCGATACAGGTTATTTGGGCACTTAAATTTATTTAATTGGTAGAGAATAAATGGCCACCAAGTGTGGTCGAAAGCTCCACATATGTCCAGGCTTATTCCAATGACCCACTTCTTTCTGTTTCTTTCTTCTCGCACAAAGTTGACTTCAACAATCGCATCCTCCGAGGATCTTCCTTCTCAAAAACCAAATTGGGCCTCATCAAAGCTGTTTCTCTTCTCCAACCGATAAGTAAGTCTACGTGTAACCATTCTATCTAGCACCTTTCCAAGTGCCGGAAGGAGGCTGATTGGCCTGTAACTACTTTAAAGCTTCGGATCTCGATGAGGACCCTTTAGGATGGGGATGACTTGTGCTGTCTTCCAGAGCTTAGGGAAAATGCTCGAACTCAGAGATTAAATAATTGAAAAAAAATCTGGGATTCGATGAAAGAGCTCCCTTGCCAATTCCACTGTTATCAAGTCAAACCCTGGAGCTTTACCATTATTCATTGTTGTCAAGCAGTTCTCGATTTCTTCAAGCGAGAAGGGAGGGTCATCCAGAACACCTTTATTTGCAACAATACTTTTACGCAGCCATTGTCTGAATACATCGTCCGTCTCCTCTTTATCCTCAGGAAAGAATCTCTCAAAGAGCACAACAAGAACCCTTTTAGTACAGTTTCCTCTTCTTGATCAAAGTTCGCCACCAAGCTCGGGAGAGATCGTCTCTTATTGGCTCCCAGTTTAAACAATAAACTCCATGGATCTCCAGAGATGCCTTCACAAAACTTTTTCCAAGAGTTCTGTTTACTTTCTTTGATTAGGCATTTGTATGCCTTCTGTTCTCTAAGGTAAGTATCTTTCCAATACTGTCTGATTTCCGAGTCAGAACATCTCTAAAACCTTCGACGGTGCGCATTAACTCTCCTCTTGGCAACAGGGAGGCTGTTTTTCCACCATTTGACAACCTTCATCTGAGGGGAACGAACAGGAATATTTGATTTACAAATCTCATTTACCTTTTCAATGATTTTATTTAATTTGATCTCTGGTTTCTCTGAGCTCGAGAAACTCCATTTGGTGCCATTTAAAAGTTCCTTTAGATTAGTCTCAATTGGCTTCCATTTTGCTCTATTCAGATCAAATATCCTTCCGCTACTTGTGGAGAATCCACCAATCTTAAAGTTAATAAAATGATGATCACAAAAATCTTGACATTAAGTGGCAAGCATTGCAGTTTATTATTCCGAGAATATGGCTCCTGTATAAGGAGAATGTCCACCTCTGAAAGCCTTGAGCCAACAAGATGAGAGGTCGCAGCAATCGACCTTTGTAGATTGATATGCACAACAGAAATAGGAGGGGGAGAAAAATTTCTTAATCCATCTGACTTGATAGACAGATTCTTATTTGTTGGATTACTAGGATTAGTCAATTCCATAATCAATCTTTGACATAAGGTTTTCCGCACTCTTTTCACCTCTGGACATTCCCCACTCCTTGCGTTGTGCACAAAAGTGCTTGATTTAGCACGAAGACTGTTGACACAGCTGGGAGCTGCGTCTTTGTGTTTACATTCATTGAAGTGGTGATTTCCACTACACTGGCTACAGAAGCTTCTTTCTTCCTTACCCTCTCTGTCAAAGTTGCCAAAGCGGCAACACTTAAAGCATTGAATAATGCTAAAATAATCTGCAACTGTACATTTATTCCATTGAATGCTTACCTTCTTAATTTTCATCATTAAATGTCGTATTTTTGGTGTCACCTCGAAAACTCGATTTTTATGGTCCTTGCTCTTACCCCATGCAAATTTAAAAGAAATTCCCTTTGAGAAATCCTCACAAACTGAAAAGTGCTGTTGTATTTCCCTGTTCTGGTGATAAATAAACTCAGAGAGAGCAGTCCTTTGGCACATTGAAGATAACAATCTTTGGGAGTCGCTTGACTGGCTTCTGTGCTGTTACATTTTCCATCTTATTTAATTCACTTTCAAGAGCTTCCAATTCATTTTTACTTCCTACCTCAATCAGAAGTTAGTTATTTCGAACTTTCCTTACATTTCTGTCTCCCACTTTTAATTGCTTAGGATTAACTGTTTTCTTTATCCTTTCTTTCAGGTCTACCACCCCCTCTGATTCCACCTTACTACTGACGTGAAGCAAGTTCTTAATTGTTTCCTTTTTGCTCACATTAACCTTTTCAGCGAAGGAGGCACTTGAAATTTTTCCAGCACCTCCTGAAGAACCAAGAATGAGATCCAACTTGTTATTAATCTGGACTAGATCATTTGAATGATCAACTTGAGTTTTCTCGACAGTTAACATCATTTCGACTAGCTTGTCGAATGTGTCCATTATATAGGTTACATGTGTTACTGTACCTAATCTAGAGGTTTGATTTGAGTCAATATATTTTTGGAGATCTGACTTAAGCTCTTCAATCATTCCTGCCAAGGCAGGAGGAGGAAAAAGGAAGGTGTCAGCTTCACTTGAGCTGCCCTCCAGATTCACACTGTCCATTATGTTTAGCAGTGAAAACTGCTATTAAGACCGCTGTTGGCTCCCCTGCACTGCAGGGGTTCTCAGAGCGACCACGGGAAGGTCAGCGGTTTATAGTGATAGCGTGTATTTGTCGAACAAAAAGAAGAAGAATCGCCCTATAAGCAAGCAGATAAGCGCACACTCAAAGCATAAGTTGGGGAGGTTCAACACACGCACAGGTACTCCGTCCCAGTAGATAGGGACATGTTCCATGTTCCATAAGGGTCATCATGTCCGCTCTCGGGGATCAGCCCTCCCTGTTCCGCTAGGCTCTACAGGGAATCTGGAATCTTTATTATCTAACGTTTCATTATTTACAATAGAAAAAATTTTTTATACAACCAAATTCCCGACCTGGTGAAAAGATTACAGTAACAGTATAGCTGACTTAAGCTTTGTTGTGCTTGTTACAGAAACTAAGCTGTACGTAGGACTGAAGTCTATCAGATTATCTATTAGATCTGACGAGTCAACTGGGCAACTCGCCCAGGAGTGTACTTCGGAAAGTAGAATTCCTCTCTTGAGTTCTATGTCTTCTGGATGGAAGAACAAAACAGAACCTGGACGACTTGTCGAGGGGTTACCTCGGCATGAAAATCCCTTTTTATTTTAGAACTCAATTTGATGCGTAGTCGATCCGACTAGCCAGGTAAGTTCGCATCCTTGTAGGACACTTCCGATCAAAAGCATTATGAGAACAGTTCGGGTTCTTTTCCTGAGTACAGTTAGTACAGATTGGAGGCTTTTCCTTGTAAGGGCATTCTTTGAATCTGTGATGCTCCGAACATTGGCTGCAAGTTGATAATCCATCTTTACAATCTTTCGCCATGTGGTCCACCTTGCAACAGTTGAAGCACTGTATTATGGATAAGAAATTCTCCACTTTGCAGTGGACCCAGTCCAGATTTACTCTTCTTGGTTTCACAAGGAATGCGTGCAGCCGCCCCGTGGCCTCAAGGACTCAGCTGCAGACGTCTCTCTCCTTATTCCCCAGTTGGAAACGGGGATGGCATTCCTGCGTGAAAGCCTCTTGTGTTGTGAACATCGTCGACATTTCCTCGTTTTGCTCATAGAGCAAGTGGAGATCAGCTTTCTGAATGTTTCTTGGAACTCCTGTGATTATGACGCTTGGTCGTCTTGGTTTTGGATCCCTTTCTTCCATCCCAGGGATTCCTTGAATAGCCGCAGTTAATTTCACCTTATCTGCCTGGTTTGACACTTCTATCACTAGTCCACCTTTTTTCAACTTTCTCAAGCTTTTAACGCAAATTTTTAGGGCGCCCTGATTTATCTTTTCTTTCAAATGTTTCTTTGTTATTTCAGCATCTCTGTTCGTTATGTGGTTCTACTACTATTACCTCTCGCCTGAGAGGTTCGGTTTGGACCTGCCACAACATCTGCATATGAGGGTAGCAACTTGCTCCTTTTTCTGGATTAACTGCTCCAGCTTGTCATTTAACAGTCTAACTGAGCACTGTGTCGCCTCTTGTTCCTCTATGATCTGCAACATCTGGTTGAAATTTCCCAGTGAAGAAACTAAAGTGTTCCTTTATCCCCATTCGGGACCCTGAGTTCAAATTCAAGTACCTGATCAGGTCAACTTGCAAACACCTGGCAAGCAAGAGATGGGGACCCTCCGTCTGCTCTTCCACATCACCGTCTGTTGAGGAAGACCTTTTCCTCTTTGGAGTTACTTTCTCTAAGCTAACTACACAGGATTTATCCACATCCATTGTGCCGTAGCACGGCCACTGATTGGTTTCGCCCATAGGGGGAATCCCAGCCCACACGGGTTACTCACGGATTGCACCTCGGGAAGGTTCAGTGGTTTAGTCCTGAGTTTACAAAGTAAAAACAGCTTCGAGAAAATAGCAATGGAATATACGCACACTTATCACAATAACGCTCTCGAAAAGCAAAAACAACCTTGTAGCGGACTGAGCTCAGACTGCAGTCCAGTAGATAGGGACATTATTTATTATTATTAAGAGTGAAGTCACCACTGAGAAAATTTCAGTGGCCTTCAACTAATGGGCGGATCCCTGTACCGCAGAGCTTCACAGGGATGGGTAGAGAACTATCGAATCCACGCAAGGAAACAGGTCACAACCAAAGGTCCGCTTTAGACAGGCGCGAATGCGAACGCGAACGGTGATAGTAAACAAAAAGAGTTAGTGAAAAAATTAAAATAATACAGTACAAAATATGTACAGATTAAAAAGCAATGTCGCATTTCGAAAAGTCGTTTATTATATTGTAAAGTATCGATCTATGTTCGGGATTTTCAAAAATTTGTTGCTTGCTACATGGCCAGTTAAGGCCTTGGCCAGCAGCTACGACGCTGAGCTGGTGTTGGTACTTCGCGTACTTAACACAGTCAAAAGTGACGTGTCCAGGAGTTTCCTTCTTATAACAATCATCACAGTGCGGATAATCATGGTGTCCATGGGCAAACCGATAGGCCGCGAAGGCTCCATGTCCTGTTACGAATTGGGTGAGGTTATGATTGACCGTAATTTTGAATTTTAGTCTCTTATTAATATTAGAAAGAAACTCATAGAGTTCTCTTCCTTTATCAGAGTGGTCCCAATTGTTTTGCCAAATTTCAACATACTTGTAGTTGAGAATATTTTTAATGTGTGCCCTTGGAACAGACCTATAATACTCACCCGTTGTGATCGTGCATGCAGTTACAGCCAGTCTGTCCGCCCTTTCATTACCAATGATTCCCGAGTGGCCCTTAATCCAGCCGACCGCGATTGAGTCAAAGTTCTGATCGCTTAAAGTGTTCAAGGACTGAGTATAAATAGTGTGTTTGAAATTAGGATTAGACTATGCTTTCACAACATTTTTATTATCGCTTAAGATAAGAAAGTTAATGTTTCTGTTCGACTGACAAGCCCAGTCGATAGCTTTGCAGACAGCAAGAAGTTCAGCTTGAAAGCTGTTACAAAGTGGGCTAAATTTAAATTGTCTGCTGTAAATTTCCCTTTTCTTGTTGAAATAAGTGAAGGCAGCGCCAGTGCCTTCCTCATTTCTTGCACCATCTGTATAGATGATGTGATTGTAAGTCTCATACTTACCAGGCTGTTCATCTTTGATCCCTTTCCTGAGATAGGGAGCATGAAGATCATTGTCATTGGTCCGGATTTCTAAATTAAAATCAGTAAGATGACGAGAAGGCTTATTTGGAAATCGATGTTATGTCTAAGACGATACAAGTCGAAGACTTTCTTCAATTCCAGGTCTAGGGGCAGCATACCCGAGACGACACATAGAGCGTCATTCGAAGTAGTGATGTAAGCCCCATTGATGAGGAGAAGCATCTGTCTTTGGATAGACCTGAGTTTTCTATTGAAATGGCTCTGGTCTATCCTGTCGTGCCAAGCGCCGATGCTATACGACACAAAGGGGATTATAGCTTTCTCATAAACTTAGGGCCTCTCTGATGAAAACTTGGCCAAAGTCTTTCTAGAATACCTGGCAAGCCACTGGAACAAATTTTCCGCCTTTTCCTGATATAATTAAGATGTGGCATCCAGCTAAGTTTATTGTCCAGCATCACCCCCAGGTATCGTGTGACATCGGCAATTCTGATAGTTTTATTGTCATTCTTAAGAGTAGGTGGGCGTCTATCTACACTAAACTTAGTGTAAATGACCGGCACCGTATTGCTCGGATTAAAAGTGAGCTTTTTTCGCTTTCCCCAGTCATGAGTGTTCTGTAAAATGGGATTACACACTTCTTCAAGTTTAATCCTGCTCTTAGCTTCTATGACCAGCATGAAATCATCAGCGTATGCCGCAACATAGCAATCTTTAAGACAGCTTTGCTTAAAAAGATCATCAATGATGATGTTCCAAAAGAGCGGGCCTGAACAGGACCCTTGCGGGCAACCTTTCTGAAGTTCTTTTTGAACTGTCTGGCTTCCATAACTCATAGTGGCACTTCTGCCGGTAAAGAAGTCACAAACAAGCCGAAAGAAATTATTTGGACAGTTTGCTCCTCTGCAAAAACTTTTGCAAGTGTGGTTAAGACTGTCAACACCACGTCCATCGGTGTTCAGACTAAGATCTCTTGTCCACCTGCAGAGTTGTTTGCAGAGTGGATGAAGCAGATCAATAGCCTATCTCAGTCTTCCAAGAAATCAACATCTGCCACGACCGTGCTATCTGTCGCCACTGGTCCTGTACCACCATCTCCTCAGAGCAAAAAACTCAAAGAATCCAAACAGACTTCACGAGACATCAGCCTTGAAAGAAAGAACAGTTCAGGGGAGAGTTCGGAGGAAATGGAGGTGGTGAATTCTCCGTCTCCCCCGATCAGTAAAGGGCAACGTAAGAAAAAGGGAAGAGTTCCAGTTCTTCCCCCTAAATAAAACTTCCATTTATGTCCCAAACCATCATTCAATGGAATTGTCGTGGTTTCAACCACAATTATGCTGACGTCAAATTTTTACTTGACTCATTCTCGCCCACCTGCTTAGTTCTCCAGGAAACCCATCTGAAATCTGGAGATTCCGTGACAGTGAGGGGTTATAGTGTGTTTAGAAAAGATAGCACTTCTCACGATCGCGCCAATGGTGGGGTTTCTATATTGGTGCTCATCAGATTCCATCCCTGGCCATTATCCTGCACACAAACTTACAAGCAGTCGCTGTCTACCTTTCTGTTGATATTACTTTCACTCTATGTTCTATCTCACACCTGACGAAAGAATCGATGGAGTGTCCCTGGAAGGTCTAATTGACCAGCTGCCCAGACCTTTCCTCCTACTTGGTGATTTCAATGGACACCACCACCTTTGGGGATCTGCTGATATCAACCCACATGGTAGGACTATTGAAAAGTTAGCGAGATGGTAATCAGCTATTAACTTTAATACCGGAGATACCACATATCTCCACACCCCTACTCTCCAATTTACTGCTATAGACCTATGGATATGCACCCCTGAACTACTACCAAGGTGGAGTTGGCACGTAGGAGAGGACCTCCTTGGTAGCGATCACTTTCCCATCTTTTTTCGATCCTTTCTTGCAGGGAGCTGTCATCTTTCCCACCCTCCTAGATGGAAGAAACAAACTGCAGATTGGAAGCTTTTCACCACCCTTGCTTCCATCTGTGATGCTATGGTGCATATTCCAAATATTGACAATGCAGTGGACATTGTCACGAAATGTATTATTCAGGCAGCTGAATTATCAATTGGTAAAACGTAGCTAGAGTCCCTAAGCGACCGAGACCGTGGTGGAATCACGACTGTGAAGTGGCCCGAAACAGAAAGAAGAAGGCTTGGGGTATTTTTAGACGATATCCTACCGAGAGAAACCTAATTGCATTCAGACGAGCAAAGGCCGAATTCCGAAAAATCAGGCGTCAAAGCAAACGGGATTCTTCGAGGAGGTACGTTTCCACAATCACGTCCTCTACTAGTTCCAGGCTAGAATGGGAGAGGATTCGTAAAATCAACGGAAACAATTCATCTCATCCCATCTCCATGCTAGAACACAATGGTGCAATTATTACTGACTACCAGGGTACTGCTGACCTGCTGGGTTCGACATTTTCTTCGGTGTACAGTAGCAGCACTTACCCTAATTCATTCCGTTCTCTCAAGTCCCGTATGGAGAATACTTCCTTGAACTTCAGGCCTTCTATACCTGAAGATTATAACCAAGATTTTACTATGGTTGAACTCCTTACTGCTTTGCATCGTTCCGGCAACACAGCCGTCGGTCCGGATTTTATTCACTACGGTATGTTAAGGCATCTTTCTCCAGATTCACTTTCCAACCTCTTGTTTCTTTACAACCGAATCTGGACGGAGCATATTTTCCCAACTTCCTGGACGAAGTCTATTGTTATTCCTTTCCCAAAGCCAGGGAAAGATCCCAAGAATCCCTCACATTATCGACCATTTGCTTTGACCAGTTGCCTTTGTAAAGTACTCGAGCGTATGGTGAATCGTCGTCTCGTTTACTATCTTGAGACTCATGGCTACTTCTCACCATAGCAGAGCGGATTCCGCTCTTTTAGAAGCACTATGGACAATCTTGTACGCCTCAAGACATGTATTCGTGAAGCCTTTCTGAGACGTGGGCATCTTGTCTCCATCTTTTTTGACATCGAATCTTTTTTACCATCAGGCCTGGCGCTATGGCATTCTCCGCGACCTCCACACTTGTGGTTTGCGTGGGACATGCCCATTTTCATTAGGAACTTTTTACATCGTCGTTCCTTTCAGGTCCGGATCGGTTCCGTTTTATCCACTCCTCATTTACAGGAAGGTGTACCTCAAGGCTCGGTTTTAAGTGTTACCCTTTTTATTTTAAAGATCAACGGAATCACAGCCTGTTTACCTCCAGCTGTGAAATGCTCATTGTATGTAGATGACTTCCAAATCTCATGTCAGTCGACCAACGTGCGACTTATTGAGAGACAGTTACAGACTGCGTTGAATCGGATCACTAAATGGGCTTCTGAGAATGGGTTTTCTTTTTCACCACAGAAGACATCCTGTGTCCATTTTTGTCGGCGATGTGGCCTCCATCTACATCCGGAGGTTTTTTTAGATGGTGTTTCTATTCCATTGGTAACAGAAGCAAAATTCCTTGGCGTTACGTTTGACCGAAAGCTCACTTTCCGGCCCCATCTCCTCCACCTCAAGGGAAAGTGCACCAGAGCATTGAACTTCCTAAAAGTCAGATGCAGATCCTGAAAGTCTTGGGGTGCAGATCGATGTTCAATGCTTCGAATCTATCGGTCGCTGATCCGATCAAAGCTCGACTATGGTTCTCTTATTTACGGTTCGGCAAGAAAATCCACTCTGCTGATGTTAGACCCCATTCACCATCAGGCACTCCGTTTGTGCACTGGGGCATTCTGCACGTCACCTGTTCAGAGTCTGTATGTCGAAGCGTTTGAGCCTCCACTTTCTATCAGGAGGAAACAACTGTCTCTCTACTACTACACCAAATTGAAATCTCTTCGAAAAAATCCTGCATGACTGTGTGTTTTCAGTCCTATGTTTTCTCCACTGTTCGCTGCACGATCGTCGTGTGTTCCAACTTTCGGCCTGCGAATGACCGATCTACTCAGAGAGATTGATTTGGAAACATCATATCTTTCCCAGTCTGAACACGTAGTTACCGCACCTTGGGATGAATTTCCCATTTCGATGGATTTTCGCTTTCACACTTATCCGAAGGCCTCCACTCCAGATTGCGTGTTTCAACAACTCTTCGCAGATTACATCATTCGAACACAGGCTTCTCGATTTTCACCGATGGATCTAAATCCGTAACCATGTGGGTTCTGCCGTTATCTGTGTTGACGAAGTGTTGTCATTGCAGATCCCTACACTGGCATCTGTGTTCACTGCCGAGTTGCACGCAATCCACATTGCTCTAAAGCATATTCGGGCGAAAGGCCACCTTAACAGCCTTATTTATTCCGACTCACTAAGTGCGCTTCAGGCATTGATATCGTTGAGACCTTCCCCACATCCTATTCTTTTCCACATCAAGAAGCTTCTGTTTCAATTATGTAGAAGGGGATACACGATAGTTTTGTTGGATCCCAGGACACACTGGTATTCAGGGGAACGAACTTGCTGACATTTCAGCGAAGTCAGCCATTCCTGACCACTCACACAATTTCCAAGTCCCTTTTACTGATTTGAAACCAGTCATTAAGGAGAAGCTAGTAGAAATGTGGCAGCGTATGTGGGATGAACAGATAAGGAACAAACTACACGAGGTCAAGCCATTGGTCGAGCAATGGGAGTCTTGCCATCGCAGGAACAGGAGACAAGTAGTAGTCCTTGCCAGACTCCGAATCGGTCATAGCCGTTCACGCATAGGCATCTCTTAATGGGCGAAGCCCAACCCACTTGTAACCGGTGTCACTGTGCTCTAACGATCAAGCACATTTTAACTGAATGCCCATATTTTACTGCCGAGCGTTTGCGGCATTTTAACCAGTCAACTTTTACTCTTACCGCCCTTATTGGCAAAGATTTTAACTCTACTGGCCTTTTTGCCTTTTTATCGGATATTTGTGTTTTACGTCTTATTTAATAGTTATTTTACCTTGTTACTCGTTTGTGTTTACCAGTTTTCTATTTGATGTGCTTTTTACATTTTATACAATATTATGTGTACAGTTTTATCTGATTTTTTGACATTTTATAATTAACATGTTACTATTGGCCGTTTACTCCACTTTTATATTGTTAATTTTTTCTATTTCTTACTTTACTTGCTTTTCTGTACCTTTACACACCTTTGTTATTTTACCATGCGCTTGGCACACCTTGGCCCAGGAGGCCCTTGCGTCACTAAACCAAACCAAACATAACCAAACCCAGCTGCAGACGTCTCTCTCCTTATTCCCCAGTTGGAAACGGGGATGGCATTCCTGCGTGAAAGCCTCTTGTGTTGTGAACATCGTCGACATTTCCTCGTTTTGCTCATAGAGCAAGTGGAGATCAGCTTTCTGAATGTTTCTTGGAACTCCTGTGTTTGACTCTTGGTAGTCTCTGTTTTGGATCCCTTGCTTTCATCCCAGGGATTCCTTGAATAGCCGCTCTTAATTTTACCTTATCTGCCTGGTTTGCACTTCTATCACCAGTCCACCCTTTTTCACCTTTCTAAAGCTTTTAACGCCAATTTTTAGGGCGCCCGAATTTATCTTTTTTTTCAAAAGTTTCTTTGTTATTTCAGCATCTTGCTGTTCGTTATGTGGTTCTACTACTATTACCTCTCACTAGGGAGGTTTCGGATTCGCACCTGCCACAACATCTGCATATGAGGGAGCAACTTGCTCCTTTTTCTGGATTAACTGCTCCAGCTTGTCATTTAACCGTCTAACTGAGCACTGTGTCGTCTCTTGTTCCTCTATGATCTGCAACAGCTGGTTGAATTTCTCAGTGATGAAACTAAAGTGTTCCTTTGTCCCTATTCGGGACCCTGAGTTCGAAATCAAGTACCTGATCAGGTCAACTTTCAAACACTTGGCAAGCAAGAGATGGGGACTTTCCGTCTGCTCTTCCACATCACCATCTGTTGAGGAAGAACTTTTCATATTTGGAGTTACTTTCTCCAAGCTACGACACGTCTGTTTCCGAAGACACGACTAGCGTGCCTCGTAAGTAATCTGTCAGGGTGGCGGTTGCTCTTACGCCTAGCGCCCGTCTTCTCCAGGGTTGCTGACTCGCGACCCGAGGGATGGCACCTCCGCGAAGCCTAGGCCCTTCGCACTTAAGCACAGTGCCGCGGGCACAGACACCCACAACTGGCTATTGCTCTGTCTTTCTCTGTGATGAGACGAGGCTCACGAGGCCCTGCCGAGTTGGTAAGGATCCTTCCACAGGTTTAGCTACGTAAAAAAAAACCTTGTTACGACTTTTACTTCCTCTAAATAATCAAGTTCGGTCATCTTTCCGGCACGCCGGCGCGACCAGTAAGGCTGCTCCGAGAGCCAGTCCGAAGATGTCTCACTAAATCATTCAATCGGTAGTAGCGACTGGGGCGGTGTGTACAAAGGGCAGGGACGTAATCAACACGAGCTTATGACTCGTGCTTACTGGGAATTCCTCGTTCAAGGGCAAGAATTACAAGCCTCTATCCCTATCACGAAGGAGGTTGATCGGGTTACACAGTGCTGCCGGACAGGGGTAAACGCACGCTGATTCCTTCAGTGTAGCGCGCATACGGCCCCGGACATATAAGGGTATCACAGACCTGTTATTGCTCTGTCTCGTGCGGCTAAAAGTCGCTTGTCCCTCTAAGAAGATCCGACCTGTTATTGCTCTGTCTCGTGCGGCTAAAAGCCGCTTGTCCCTCTAAGAAGATCGAACGACTCCAGTGATCGTTCGTCTATTTAGTAGGCTAGAGTCTCGTTCGTTATCGGAATTAACCAGACAAATCGCTCCACCAACTAAGAACGGCCATGCACCACCATCCACTGAATCAAGAAAGAGCTCTTAATCTGTCAATCCTTCCAGTGTCCGGGCCGGGTAAGTTTTCCCCTGTTGAGTAAAATTAAGTCGCAGGCTCCACTCCTGGTGGTGCCCTTCCGTCAATTCCTTTATTTTATTTATTTTTTTCCTCAGATCATAACCCCCTTAAAAACAAGATAGGTTGGTCACATCATTGGAAAGATATTATTAAACTATAATCAAATAACTGACTACATTTCTCGAAACGTTGAGTACTTACACATAGATTTCTTGTCCATAGCATTCTAGATCAGAAGCGAGTCTCTCGAAGCCGAAGATTTCCCGCAAATACATTCCAGATATTAACAGTCCCAAGAATCACCTGTTCACAGAGGTAAGTCTTCTGTTTATTCGTGATTTTAACCTGCTTGCAGAAGGAATTTTGCTTCTTGCACCAGCCGTCCCGAGCACCAATGATGAAACCCAATGATTGGACCTCCACAACTTTGAATTCTTCCTTAACTGGTTCAATCAAATTCTTGTACTTGGCAGCTTTAGCTTCGAATGAAAAGTCTAAGTTGTTCCTATTAGACTCGTAACGAACCTGGACATCCAAGATGTAACCACACTTGTCTCTGGTGTTAATAACAATAAGATCCGGTTTCCATCGAAATCCAGATTGATCCTTCTTGACTTTTTCCCTTTGTAATTGCCAGTCCTGGTTTTTAGAGATCATTCCTTCCAAAGAGTCTACAACCTTATTGTGCCATTTGCTGATACAATCAGCAAGCTTGACGCAAGTCTGGAGAATGTGAGCCTGTGCTTCCGTTTTCTCTCCACACAATCGGCAAGAATTATTTGCTTCCTTTTTCCTTCTGTTTAAATTGAGCTTAATGTGGAGATTATTAGTTAAGACTTTGAAGGCTTTGATAAATTGATTGCCTTTAATTGAAGGACTTTTCCCCCAAAGCCTCTGACGGCTGTGTTCATGTTTAAAAACTTGGTCTAGTCCTTGTCCCTGGTCGGATTTTCGAAGTTTAACTTCCAGGTCAGTAATTTTATTGTCAAAGAACAATTTGATTTCAGAGAGCTCCAATGGTTTGTCAAAATGGAACCAATTTCTCCATCTCAGGAGATTTTTCTTCCACCAGTCTGAATTGAGACAAGCCGAGATCACTTCATCGTTTTTATTCAGCATCCTGCAGAATAGGCTAAGTTTCCTTTTCACAGTATTCAATAGAATGTTCTGGATTCCTAATGCACCCTTTTTAATAGGAAGGAACCACCAGCTCTCATGTGTTCCAGGCGGAAGATGGAGTAAGTTCTTTAGCGTTCGTTTAACAATTCTATCAGCTTTGACAAGGAACCCTTTAGTAATGTGATTAGACACTAGACGTAGATAAGTTATCCTGGGGAGAAGGTTTTTCCTAATGAGCTCAATCTTCTGCTCCACTTTAAGTCTTGCCCTCGAGATTTTAAAGCACCACTCCTTGATAAGATCTAATTTGATCTGAACTTTCCCTAATGCAGAGAAATCACATCCCAGATAAGAGATAGAATCAGTAAGCATCAGCATAGGGATATGAATGTTGTTAATGTAAAGAGGCTTGTTCAAAATCTTACAGTTTTTCCCCTTGTTAACTGGCACAACACAGACTCCTTTGCACTTAAGAACGTTTGCTTTGAAGCCACAATGTTGAAGGAAGTGTATCGTTTGATTAATTAGTCGCTAAAGGCTGTCCATATTGTATCCAATCAGTACCAAGTCGTCAGCAAAGGCTAAAGAATTCACATGGTTTCCCAGTAAGTTGTAGCCATTTTCCGGATTGAGTTGGTCAAGCAATCCATCTAATACCATGTTAAAGATTATTGGAGAAAGAGGACAACCTTGTTTAACTCCAGCCTGCATGCAAATGCGTTTCGTTTTTCCATTCTGAGCTCTAAATTGGGTGGAAACCCCAGAATAAAAGTCTTTAAGGACTTGAAGGAAGATATTTCTGATGCCAAATCTCTCCATAGTTTTCCAAACAACCTCATGTTGTACAGAGTCAAATGCCTTGGCGTATCGATAAACACCATGCAAAGATCCTTCTTTTGGCCTGAATTGTTTGGAAAATAGAATTTAGAATTGTTAGATTTTCCATAACTCCTTCACATTTATGAAAAGCTCTTTGTTTTTGATTGAGCTCTGGTTTAAGTCGTTTGGCCCAAATTTTACAATAGAGTCTCACAAGCAAGGATCCTATGGTCAGATGTCTCCACTTATTAATATCCTCTGAGAATGTTTGACCTTTAGGGATGAGAATAGATCTGCACTTCTTGAGGTGTCTGGGAATCTTCCCTAAAACGAACCATAGATTGAAAAGTCTCATATAGAACTCAGGAGGAATTTGTTTAATCGCATTGGTTGTCACTCCATCCGGACCCGGGGCAACTTTCTCCTCAGCCCCTTGATGGCATTGTAAATTTCAGTAATACTGAAGGGTCCATAGCTCATGAGGCTCCCACTTTTCTTGGGTAAACATAATTTAGATATACATGTTTGGGAGCTACCAAAGAGATTGCTGTAAAAATCGAAAATCATATTTCTGTCCGGAAAGATAGCTTCCAATAGGCTTCCATCTAAGATATGGCCGGCAACTCGGTTACTGTCTTTCTTCGAACTTTCCTGAATTTTCTTATATTCCTTAATCTTCCTTTCCCGTCTGTTGCGACATGGATGGTTGATTTTTCTTTCCATCGCAACTCTCTCAATCCTAGGGAAAAACCTCTCTTAAGAGTTTGGACATTTCCTGATCAAAGTCAACCTGTTGCCCAGACAGAACCCTTCTGATTAAGATGTTAATCTTGTGGACACAATCGATCTCTTCAGCAGAATTTGATCTTTGTCGTCAACACGTGAAGTCGGATAGTCCCGGGCCAAGGTAGAATGGGAGGCTGTGCTTTCAACTCTAAAATCTCCCATGAAGCTCATAGAGCCGTTGTTTGTCAAAGCGATATTGCTTTCACTCCTCATGTCCCTCAGACAAGATTTAAACTTATCCGACTTCATGACATTTCTAATACTTTCATGAGTTCTTTGAGGAAAGTAATTATTCACCTTGCAGATTTTTTCTTGTTTGCTACGTCCAGTAGCCTTAGAAAACTCAACAGCTAGTTTATAAATCTTCTCGTCTGTCCATTTCTTCCTCAGATCAACAGGATCAGGCAGCTTGATGTTATAGATATCAGGGTGGGCAGCCTTGATGTGTTGTGTCCTTCCACCTTTACTTGTAAATGATCTACTACAGCTGCTGCAAGGGTACTCATCATCCACCTTATTGCCACCTTCCACCATAAACTCATCATCCACTTTAGATTCACCTGTTTTCCCTACTTTACACTTCTTGATGTGACCAGCCATTCGGGGGAACGGCAGCACATCAGTGGCCTTAACCAAATCCAATCGAAAGTTACAGTTCCGACAACCTAAGACAACTCCATTAACTTGGTGCTCCTGGTGCAGATGAAACACTAGAAGCTTCACACTCTTAAAAACCATTCTCTCCTCACAGATCCAGCAATGAGAGCACAAAACAGGACAAGACAATACAACAGTTAAACCGCAGTCCGTCGGGTAATCAAAAATCACGCCAGGTTCGTATCCGGGAGAAGACTGTCCGGGTAAGTATTCTTTTTCCTGTCCTTTTGCGATATGAAATTTACAGAACGGCCAGGCGTGCAAGGCCCGACCGTCTGGGAGTGTTAACAGCACTTCCACTGTTTCCCTATCTCAAGCCCCGCCAAAGCTAGGGAAGGGGCAGACTGACCGTCGAGCGGCCTTTAGCATCGCCTAACGAGGAAAGGAAGAACGTCACCTCTTCCTATCCCGCCTCGCAGATTTCGCCGTCCCCGCCTTCCATTCTGTCAGTCGCCCTTGCAACTGGCAGCTCGCAAGGCTGACAAGACATTGCCCTGTTGCCACCACGAGGAGGTACCGCGAGGAGCTGAGATCCCCCGTCGCAGACCAACTTAACTGGAATTGCTGGCCTGGGATGAACGATTTCAGCTTTGCAACCATACTTCCCCTGGAACCCAAACACTTTGTTTTCCCGGAAGCTGCCCGCCGAGTCATTTGAGGAACTCAGGCGGAATGTTTATAAACTAACAGTCTTTTGAATGATCATGATTGGTTGTCGTCGGCGCCTATGTGAATTGGTTCGGCGGCAAGTGACTCCGACGACAGTCATGTCCTGTCGCTGGCGCGCACTGTCGAGCGACATTTGCCGCCCGTGTGAATCAGCCTTGAGAAGTTGAACTCTAAGGCTCGCTTCACTGTGCTGAGTACAGCACATGCGCCTGAGAGCAGTCACTGTCAAGTCACTATTGAGTACAGTCAAACTCTGAGAAGTTGAGCTCTAAGGCGCAAAATCTATTCTTAAAAACAGGGGAGAGGTTGAAATTCGAATGTGCTACTTTGTGCCAGTTAACGGCTAGAATCATATAAAAAAATAACTATGGTTAATTTTTAACAATTATAATTTATTAAAACCGTAGTTATTTTATTGTATAATTCTAGCCGTTAACTGGCACAAAGTAGCACATTCAATTTTCAACCTCTCCCCCGTTTTTAAGAATAGACTTTGCGTTTCAGAGCTCAACTTCTCAGAGGTTGACTATACCTGGTGGCTGTTGGTGGCAGCTACCAGCAGTACCGGCGCTGATATATGAAGTGCCTATGCGCAGAAACCAACGCCGGCAGAAACTGATTTCGCATTCCCACAATAAATTACTTGTATTTAGTTTTCGTTTGTATTTTTTTTTGTATTTACAAAAATCGTATTTTACAATACGATTTTTGTATTAAATATTTGCACGCTAGTGTTATTTTTTTTAAATTTGGAAATTAAAAATTTTTTCTATAACCTAATGTAAAATATTAATTACTTTTAAAAAAAATTAATAATTTTTGTTATCGTGAATTTTTCCAATCATTTTTGGCGCCAATGTGCGGTGCAAACTCACTTCTGCTGGCACTGAATACCAGTTACTCGCTACCACATGCCACTGCAAGCCTAAAAATTAATAATTTTTGTTATCGTGAATTTTTCCAATCATTTTTGGCGCCAATGTGCGGTTCAAACTCACTTCTGCTGGCACTGAATACCAGTTACTCGCTACCACTTGCCACTGCAAGCCGTTTCAGGAAGCTGAGAATACAGTTCATGCGCACTAGATCTGACGTTGTTAATGTCATTGGTAGCTGTTGTCAAGTCGCTGCTAGCGACAATGACAACAGCTACCATTGATTTCAAATATTAGTGACTAAACCAACGGTAATGAAATATCGCTCAACACTAATATCTACTACAATGACCTGATGACATTATTTGTACAAGTCAACTTTTGTAGCGTGAATAAAATATCAAACCTAACGTAAATCTTTAGAAATGTTTGCATATTATACAAAATAGACTCAATGCACTCAAACAAGCAAAACTTCCGAAGTAAAAGGTCGGAATACAGGCCGGATTGGCAGCATGGAAACGCTTCGGCTTTCCACTCTACAAAACCTGAATTCGAGTCTCGGATCCCATCCCTTGAAAATATTTATCATGGGTTCCGGGCCCGGCCCGGATATACCCGTCCTCCACAATCAGCATACTCCTCCGCAGGAGTAAGCAGAATGTGGAAGGGCTTGTTTCGCCCCGCCACATAGTATTCTTATAGAATGGGGTGTGGCGTCATCTGTTGACAAAGAAAATCGACTTAGACCGTCAGCCGAATTGTCCGTGTGGAAATTCTTCAGCTTTCCACTCTGAGTCTCGGATCCTACTCTCTGAAAATATTTATGATGGGGTCCAGGCCCGGCCCGTAGATCCCCGTCTGGGATGGGCAGCCTGTGAAAGAGTTGTTTAGCCCCGAGATTTAGTATTCTCTCAGAATGGAAAATGGTGTCATCTGCTGACAAGTTCAGATTGTGCAAATATAGTATATTGTTTTTTAATCAATTAATCTTTTAATTTTCATAAAAATAAAAAGTTCGTCCTCACAAAACCATCGAAAATAGTCTACGTTTATTTTTGGGTTCGTCCTTTATTTTATTAACTGTTTGTTACTTCGGTTTTGACAAGGGAAAACTAGAAGTTCTGCACGTTGAGTAAGAAACATTCGCCATTTCGGCTTAAGCATAGGAAACACTAGAATATCCGACAAGCATTAGAACGTTTTCGTTTTGACTTAAAAATTCTAGCATTTCCTAAGTTCGGGCTTGGTATTAATAACTTTAAAAATTATACTGTTTAATAATTTATTTTGATAAAAATCATATTTAAAATTATTATATCACTGTTCTCATACATGAATAATATTTTTCTTTTCTTCTCATACTTTAATAATGCACAACGGGGCCGGTCCCCGAAAAGTTTCAAAATCGGGGTTTCACTGTATTATTTTTGTAAATACTGCAAAACTGTTTAGATCAGTTGTTGATTATATACAGTTTATATAAAGTCAGTTTTTTTATTATGATATGCGCCGGTACGGGGTGCCGGTACTTAATTGAAGAGTGTGATTACAAACCACGTTAAGTCCGTTGTTAATTTTCAGGAGAAGCAAAATATGAATTGAGAAACTATTTCTTATAAATAGTTATAATTTCTTAGAATTCTATTTCTTAGAAATAGAATTCTAAGAATTCTTGTTGTTGTAATAATGTTTTAAAATCTAAGAATTCTAAGAATTCTTAGATTTTAAAACATGTCAAATTCTATTTCTACAGCTTTAAAGATTATATTTAGGAATAAAGATTCAAAGTAAACACACTTTTATTATCATATTTTAACTTATTATTTCAAAGTTATATTATTTATACAATTTTTTCTTGTAGTGAAATATTCTAAACAATCTCAATCAAAATACATAACTTCAACAAAATATCTGTGAAGATTTTATAAGAATATGCTTAATTTCTTAATGTAACTTTAATGTGTGATGCTTCAAGCTATTATACTGGGCAAAACTTTTATTACAAGTTTCACATTTATAAGGTTTCTCACCCGAATGTTTTTTCACATGTCTCTTAAAACTGCTACTTTGGTTGAATCTTCTATAACAGATTTGACATTCAAAAGGCTTCTCTCCGCTATGAATTCTCAAATGCACTTTTAAACTGCTTTCATATATCAAATATAAAAATATATGAATGATTATCTGCTACCACATATCTGTTTCTAATTCATATACACGCGCTTCTCAGTAGAATCTCGAAATCAGTCATCATTAGTTTTTAAATACACAATGAGTAAATGTGACTGGTGTTAATGGAAACTCGCTAAGTCCAAGGACTGAAAGTGTTTTCAATTGCACTCATTATTCGTTAGAGGTAAAAGTAAATTTATTTTGATTTAAATATTAGAAATACAGTCGATTCTCGGTATTTCCGTTTTTAAGAATAGACTTTGCGCCTCAGAGCTCAACTTCTCAGAGGTTGACTATACCTGGTGGCTGTTGGTAGCAGCTACCAGCAGTACCGGCGCTGATATATGATGTGCGGAAACCAACGCCGGCAGAAACTGATTTCGCATTCCCGCAATAAATTATTTATTTTTCGAAACTATATTATTATTTTACAATACGATTTTTGTATTAAATATTTACACGCTAGTGTTATTTTTTTTTAAATTTGGAAAAAAAAAATTTTTCTATAACCTAATGTAAAATATTAATTACTTTAAAAAAAATTAATAATTTTTGTTGTCGTGAATTTTTCCAATCATTTTTGGCGCCAATGTGCGGTGCATACCCTGCAAACTCACTTCCGCTGGAACTGAATACCAGTTACTCGCTACCACATGCCACTGCAAGCCGTTTCAGGAAGCTGAGAATACAGTTCATGCGCACTAGATCTGACGTTGTTAATGTCATTGGTAGCTGTTGTCAAGTCGCTGCTAGTGACATTGATTTTCAAATATTAGTGACTAAACCAACGGTAATGAAATATCGCTCAACAGTAATATCTACTACAATAACTTGATGACATTATTTGTACAACTCAACTGTTTGTTGCGTGAATAAAATATCAAACCTAACGTACATCTTTAGAAATCTTTGCATATTATACAAAATAGACTCAATGCACTCAAGCAAGCAAACTTCCGAAGTAAAAGGTCGGAATACAGGCCGGATTGGCACCGTGGAAACGCTTCGGCTTTCCACTCTACAAAACCTGAATTCAAGTCTCGGATCCCATCCCTTGAAAATATTTTTCATGGGTTCCGGGCCAGGACCGTATATCCCCGTCCTCCACAATCGGCATACCCCTCCGCAGGAGTAAGCAGAATGTAGAAGGGCTTGTTTCGCCCCTCCACATAGTATTCTTATAGAATGGGGTGTAGCGTCATGTTGACAAAGAAAATCGACTTAGACCGTCGGCCGAATTGATCGTGTGGAAATTCTTCAGCTTTCCACTCTGGAGGACCGTGTTTGAGTCTCGGATCCTACTTTCTGAAAATATTGATGATGGGGTCCAGGCCCGGCCCGTAGATCCCCGTCTGGGGTGGGTAGCCTGTGAAAGAGTTGTTTAGCCCCGAAATTTAGTATTCTCTCAGAATGGAAAATGGTGTCATCTGCTGACAAGTTCAGATTGTGCAAATATAGTATATTGTTTTTTAATCAATTAATCTTTTAATTTTCATAAAAATAAAAAGTTCGTCCTCACAAAACCATCGAAAATAGTCTACGTTTATTTTTGGGTTCGTCCTTTATTTTATTAACTGTTTGTTACTTCGGTTTTGACAAGGGAAAACTAGAAGTTCTGCACTTTGAGTAAGAAACATTCACCATTTTGACTTCAGCATAAGAAACACTAGAATATCCGACAAGTATTAGAACGTTTTCGTTTTGACTTAAAAATTCTAGCATTTCCTAAATTCGGGCTTGGTATTAATAACTTTAAAAATTATACTATTTAATAATTTATTTTGATAAAAATCATATTTAAAATTATTATATCACTGTTCTCATACATTAATAATATCTTTCTTTTCCTCTCATACATGAATAATGCACAACAGTAATCTATTTTATACATTCTATGAAAACAATGCAAATTAACTTCCAGAACATTAATACAGTTAAAGGAGATGAAAATATTTCCACAGCCATCAGCTTAAAGATTATATTTAGGAATAAAGATTCAATGTAAATATACTTTTATTATTTCAAAGTTATATTAATTATACAACTTTTTCTTGTAGTTAAATATTCCAAACAGTCTCAATCAAAATACATAACTTCAACAAAATATCTGTGAAGATTTTATAAGAATATGCTTAATTTCTTAATGTAACTTTAATGTGTGATGCTTCAAGCTATTATACTGGGCAAAACTTTTATTACAAGTTTCACATTTGTAAGGTTTTTCACCTGTATGAATTCTGAAATGTGTGGTTAAGTTACTCTTAATGGAGAATCTTTTACCACACACATGGCAGCAAAATGGCTTTTCGCCTGTATGAATTCGAAGATGTTTTATCAAATAATCTTTTTTCTTGCTTCTATACTTGCAGATGTCACATTGATAAGGTTTCTCACTCGAATGTGTTTTCAGATGTGTTTGCAAATTGCCACTTTGGTTGAATCTTCTATCACAGATGTTACATTCAAAAGGCTTCTCTCCGCTATGAATCCTCAAGTGCACTTTTAAGGTGCCTTTATTGCTGAATTTCTTCTGGCATGTTTCACATTGAAAGATTTTATTTTGGCCGGAATTAGCTGAAAAGAAATCAACATTAATATTTTAATGTTATAAAATAAATTAATCATAAATCAATATTTCATCAAATTTTACATATATTAAATATAAAAATATTATTCCAAAAACAGATATTGATATTTGAATTAGAGAAATTGAAAATTTTCTTAAACAATGCAAAAAAGTAAGTGAATATTGTTGCAAACATTCAGCACTGAAATACATTTACAAATAGTATTCACAAATAAAACATAACACATTTTTAGAAGTAATATTTAAATTAATTTTGTCAATTAGTCCTTTTCGATACATAGGGAGGGATTTTATATAGGAAGAGAATAAAGATGGCTTCATCTTAATGTTGAATATCCGTTCTTCTCTGATGTCTATTCTGAAGTTTCAATGACGTGGCTTCAACATCTTCAACAAATTCCCATATAATTGTTCTAACAATCAAACTTTACAATAAAAAGTCTCTTTTAAGATATTATCGGTACATTTTTTCCTGAACTATTCTGAATTAAGTCTTGAGATTTCTGGATTGAAAATTAATTGATCAGAACTATCTTGAGTTTCCTGTATAAAAGCAGGAAAAGAAAAAGTATTATATATAAATCGTAAATATATTCCTAAAACTAAACTTTTAGTGTTTGGTAGCTATGCAATTGCATTCGAAATATCAGCATACGGTATAGTATCGTATGCTGATATTTCGAATGCAATTGCATAGTTATGGTAAATTCCCCAGTAATCAATATATTCGACAAATTAATTTCCTCGGATAATCCTCAAAATAACTAAATATTGCAATTATGGATTATGTGCGTTTAATATCGAATAGCAAATCGTATACATTAACACACACTTACGTTTATTACCAGTAAGATATTATTCTAATATTTGTAATTTAATTTTCTCCAAGTTTAGTTGCAATTTATTTAAACGATGGAGTCTAAGGAATTTAGAAATTTTTCAAATATTGCTATAACTGTACGATAAACCATCATTTCCGGAATGTGGATTAACCTTGGATAACCCAAACCCGAAAAATCGGAAGGATACTTTATATTTATTTTTAAGCAATTTTTTGATAAAACATAACAGTTGCGTTGCAGAAACAGCACAACTGTTATACATATTTATATAGAAGTACATGGACAATGTCGGTTTGTTATAACGAATTTTGACACGAATATATTACAGTTGAATTTTAATATCACAATTCTAGAAAAATTAATTGGGATATTTATTCCATTTTAAGTGCTATAACTGCAGTTTTTAAATATGCAATTATTTCAAACAATAAATCACGTCTACAAATGTATATAATTGGCAATATTAGCAATATTATGAAAGCATTTACTCCTATAGATGTCTAAGTTTATGTCTAACTTGAATTTTGTTATAATATAGAATGCTTATATTTAAATGTTTAAATCTTTATAATGTTCAGTTATTTAATATTAATTATTTTAAAAGATACTTTCTGTTATATGGAACTTTTTAAATTATTTAGAAAATGAGAATGGATTGTGTTTGTAGAATTTGGAATTTTTCATCGAATCTTATCGATTCTGCTTTCTATTCTATTATATTTTAGTAAATCTTATTTTGATTTTGGGTGAGATAAATTTATTTTTGAAATTTTAAGCAAAACATGGATATATGTGCAATTTTGATTTTTACAGTTTTAAATAAATAAGTATCGAATTTTCTAATAATTTCCGTTCAAACCGTTGCGTTTATATTGATTTTCCAACTTTTTAACAGCATGTTTACATTAATACTTTAATGATCATGCAATAACTGTTTATATCGATCAGAAATAAACAACTCATCAATCGACAATTTGCGGATAGTTCTTTGCATTTTCATTATTCAGTAAAGCCTTTAAAATATTCCTCTTTTATATTATTATTCGGAATGAATACATTGATAAACAATTAATAATGTTAATTAAGACATCTACTTACTTTCTCACGCTCCTATTTCTATTATTACTTACCTGTTATTCGGTAGACTGTTCTAAACATCGTAACAAATTTCAAGCTTAACGACGCCATTTTCTTCATCAGATCATTCATAAAAAATATTTTAAATGAACCTATCGGATAATTTTCAACAGTTAACAATATATTATCGGAAGATTCTTAATTATTGTACGTTAAATATTTATTGTATATAATACAATAAATATTTTTGATTACCGTTATATTTTTCTTCCTTCTTTTATATGATCTGTTTAGTTACAATGTATTTATTTTAAAAAGCTGCTTAGTCGTTTTCCAATGTGGGGCGCACTCTGGAGGATGGATTCAAATGAAAATCAAAAAACTTTTAAATTTTTATCAGATTTGACTTGAAAGTAAAATAATTTACAAAGTAAATTTATATTAAAATGGTAAAAAATATGTACAATGCGTTTAATTAATCGTACTTGAATATACATATTAATGTATATTAATATGAAAATGTTAGTAAATAATGGAGGAAATCTTGGAAAAAGCACAGTTTCTTTGAAAATTAATTCATATAATCTGCGATCTATGCTATTTTTAAGAAGCCCTATGAATGTAGCATCTGTATTACAGTGGCTGTGATCTGTTAATAAATAGTTCATGAAAGATTTTTATGTTCGGATAACGAACACTTCACAGAACAAACTGTGGGACCTGCGAACTGCCGGAATGCCAGGTCGACCGGATGGTGACATGGTAAAGCTGTGGCTTACCATCTTGGAGGATCCGGATCTCATATCTCCAATTTTTTTAAAGGAGAGGTTCGGGCCCGGCTCGGCCCATTGAAGCCATCCTTCAATCATCCAGTTGACTCATCATGGGAGTTGGCCAGCCTCTGATGGGCTCTATAATTGGCCGCTGTCAAATAAATCTGTGGGTCAGAAGTATAAGACACTATGTCACATTTACTACATTTTACAGGAGAGCAGTTTGAAGTTGTTTTACATTGTTCTCCCTTATGAACTACAGGAGAGCAGTTTGAAGTTGTTTTACGTTGTTCTCCCTTATGGACACGTGTTATTTAAAAGCACCGTAACTCCACCAATTATTGATATAGGACATAGTATTGTATACCTGTTGGTAGAGGACGAGAAACACATAGGATTGTGCCAATAATCTCATTTTGGCCAAAAATGGACATAGTGCCTTATACCTCCGACCCACAGAAATATATCCCATGAGGATATAGTAGATAGAACGACAGGCTTAGGACTTGCGCGTTCGTGGACGTATGGATAAGGATGAGAGAACAGTAGTATTCCCGATAAAAATTAACTTGGAGACAAAACAAATCAAAGATTTATTAAAGAAAGTAAGAGACAGATATCACAATATTTGATGTTAGAATGGCACTCATACCAAGTGAGTCAATTGGGATCTTTACACGACAATGGTATTAATCACTTCCAAAATTTCTGAAGAAGAGAGAAAAGCAATTGACAATGCACAGATTCTGTAACGGAAAATAAACTTAATAGATGAAAATGCAACACTATGCATTCATATACTGTTATTACATATAAATAAACGTAGTAAGAAATTATATAATTATTTAATTATTTATTTTGGTCTCGAGCAAAAATTAATCAAATCCCCATGAAAACCTACGATAAATCGATGATCGGCTAACAAACATTGTCTTTGAACCAATTATGTTGTTAACCGATCACCCAATGTAGAAGATTCAATCACGCTATATTTCTTCAAAGTCACATGTAAGTTCATGCATTCCGGTGAGAAACTTTTTCATCATATCTACAAATACAGATATATTCAAACATTTTTAACAAAAAAATCATCGAATTCATACAGGTAAAAAAACCATTTTCCTGATGTGTGTAATAAAAGATTTACTGTTAAGTGAAGTCTTGAAAGACACCTGAGAATACACACAGGTGAAAAGCCTTACAAATGTCCAACTTGTAATAAAAGTTAAAACATGAAAAGCAATTTGAATTATCACATATAAACTAAAAAGTAAAAATGATTTCATATATTAAGGGTTTTATGTATATTTCGTATATTTCTTATAGGTATTTTATTCATTACGCATTTTGTCTCAAAGAAAATTAAACAATTAAATTATAACGATAAATAGAATGGTATGTAACATTGAACAATTTAAATAAAAATGGCAGATGGTTTTTTTAAACATGTACTGTATTTATGTTTGCTTTGAATTTTTGTTCTTAAATGTAATTTTTAAGCTTTTGAAATATTTTCGTCCCCTCTGTAATTATAAGTTCTAATAATTATTTTGCATTGTTTTTACATAGAATGTATAAAATAGAGATTATTATTAAGCAGAAAGGTATTAAAATCTGTCAGATTCTTTCTAGTTATTAAAGTTTGAGAGCATTGTCAAATAATTTTATGTAAAATGGTTTTTTCATATTCAATATTATCAAAAATATTAAAATTATTAATATCAGAATATTTTGAATTTTGTATATATTCAATTACCAATACACATTAAATCGTCACTCAACACTGTTTTACTGTTTTTACTTGTATGTATATATAGATAGAATATATTTAATTTACGCTGTCTGTATAATATAACGGACACCTTATTCTTAATATGGCAGTCCTAAATACTTCAAATTATTTCGAAAGTTTAAATGTTAGGATTCAACACTAATACAGAAACAGTGTGGTAGGTGCGAATAGAATCAAGGCGATGATTAAACTTTGGGCGAAGTACTAAATTGTTTTGCATTATTTTGCAAATTATCCGGATTTACTCTTGAGAAAATATTGATATCCACACATAGGAGAATACTTTCTGCATCTATTCAGGTATCGAGATTTCCGGTTTTATTCAATTACGTTTCATATTTCCACAGTATCGAGTTGTTTTTTTTTTCAATACGAAGCCATATTTTGATTATAGTACGTTGTTAAATTACCACGTGGTATTTCGTTCTGTGGTCACACCATGTGTTATAAACATATGATATGGTATAGTCTGCAATCTTTCATAGATATACTTACTAATTAATTCCAATCTATCATATGTACAATCGTTTTTTTATTTTTAATTATGTTATTTGGTTACATCAAAAAATCAACTTGTATACGGATACAAAAAATGGCATGCAAATTACACAATTTTATACTCTAAAATTTCCTAAATTGTATGCGAATCAGCTAATAAAACAAACGTTATTAATAGATATACAGTTCAGAAACAGTTTGAAATAAATTCAAAACGACTTTAGTGCCAAATCAATATATTTTATATCTATTTAGTTTATTAGGTTCGTTCTGATTTTTCCATTCATGAATATTTTTATATATAATCTTGACGCACGTTTTAAATATTCTATAACAATATACACGAATGTAATCCGATTCAAAAGTTATTTTTTTGAAAGTGTTAGCTGGCCAATTAAAATTATGTTTACAGCGCGTATTTCTATAATGCTGATATATTCTATAACAATATACACGAATGTAATCCGATTCAAAAGTTATTTTTTTGAAAGTGTTAACGGGCCAATTAAAATTATGTTTACAGCGCGTATTTCTGTAATGCTGATCTGTAAACATAAATTAAATATCCTATAAGATTATTTCCGCATATATAAAACTCATTTAGGAGTACATTTTACTAACATTTCAATACGGTTAGGTTAGTTCAGCCGCCATTTAGCCCAAAGGATTTGCTGTATGTGGCAGCAGCCATTTGTAGATACCATCATAGGATGGCCAACAACCATGATGGAATCAACCAGATGGTGAAGAATGGGATTTAACGGATCCCTTCAGAAAAACTGGAAGTATGGGTCCCGGATCCTGGCATATGCTTAGTTACATTTTTACCATCCGGCCGACATTTCAATGTGTCTTGCCAAACAAAATACAGTATAAGGAATTATACTTAAACTGAATACTTTTTATACGATTTTTTATGAAATGTTTAATTAGAATTCGAATGAAATGCAATAATGGATAATAAAAGTGATTAATTATTATAAATTTAATGATAATTGCATTTAAAGGAAATGTTTTTTTTTTAATTCTTAGGATAGAATGTAACTTAATTCATTATTTCTGGCGAGATAATTATACTTTATACTGAATGTGGGTTTATGTTAATTTTGGTTGTTGTAATAACCCATACTGAAATAGAACTGTAGCTCCAGAAATACTGAACTGGGATAGATAAATTTATAATTTTCCTATTATTGGAACATTTTTATGTTTAAATTTTAAACTCCCTTGTCAGTCTAAAATAACTATATACTTCACAATCAATACGTTATCAAAACAACCTCTCTATATAATATTTATTATTTACACTTAATGATTCATTAACAACAAAAAATAAATTAACTATAATATTAAATCATGGATGTGTTATACATGCTGGATTGACAGCTCATCGTTAGAAAGACGATTCCGTTCGCCACGTTGGAGGTGGGGTATTTTCGCCGACATAAATTCGACGATATATCAAACTAATTTTGTATGTGGCCACATCTGGTCATCACATTTATAAATAGATAACATTTATGTTAAAAAGTGTGATGCCAGTTCGTTAAAATTAATAAAAGAGTGTAGTACCCTACTGTCCAGTATTATAACACGCGATGCTATCGTATCAGTGACTTTATTTCTGCTGGTAAGTAACCATAAGCGCAATCTATCTAGCATTGGATTAAACTTATATTCAAAACAAACAGATTAAGCATATTAACTATAAATTATTTTATTAATTTTGTGTCTTATAGGCTAATATATCTATAAACTGAATTATTATTAATGAATAAATGAGATACATAACAACAATGCTATGATGTTAAAAACTTTGCTTTCTTTGTTTTATATTATTGAAGGATATCAGTAATTTATTTGATTAAAAATCATGTGGTATATAGAATCACGTATGTTACGTAATATTTTATAACAGCAAAATACTCTTTCACTTGTGAGTTATTGATTTAGCCTTCTAGTTAAGAAAACATTTACTGTGCAAAATTCCGATTGAAATGTCTCCATAATCATTCTCCTTTAAAAAAATAAATATTTAGCTTTACCTGTTTATTATATTTATAGTTTAAATATATTTTATTTCGTATTTTTTCCTGAAAATAATAAAATTCCTCTTGATAAATTCTCAATTACGTAGCCATCTACATTTAAATACATAATTTTCTTCATTATTTTATATGGAGAGTTTAGCATTGACTTTTTGCTGTGATGGCGATACCTGACAATTGACATAAGATAACATTTTTTAAGAGAGTATAGAAAATGCTAAAATAATGCCATTGAAATTCATTGCTAGCCATCAAAATAACCTGAACGTTCAATATCAAAACTAATCATCTTCAATTCTCTGCTTAAAAATGTCGATTGGTCACCCACCTGAAGGTTTCCTATAATAATGATGGAACAATTTAATAGATTCTTGCAATATTCGACATATAGAAACCCGTTTAATGGCGTCACTCTAAGTATTTTTAATCCCATATCTTTTAACTATTCTAAAATATTTATATTCGTAAAGTTGGCGATTAATTCTTTCCAGAATTGTGCATGTTTATTCCAACCGCTTCTTCGGAAGTTTGCTTGTATTAAATATTCTGTATAATATGTAAAGATTTCATCAAAAACATCTCATATGTAAAAAATAAGTTAAGTACAGTATTACCGAAAGAGGATATTTGTGAAAATTTAGATGCGGTTATTTCGGTTGATGTTATCATATCATTTTCTTAAATCGTCAAACAAGTTGTTGCATTTAAATTTGTTGCAATTCAGATGCAATATGTTTCAGGATTTTTGAAACTAATATGATAACATCTGCCAAAATCTAAATATTTTCACAAATATCCTGTTTCGGTAATACTGTACTTGGCTAATTTTTCACATATGAGATGTTTTAGATATATCGTTTATTTTTTAGATGATAATAGTTATTTAATTAGAAGGACATATCAAGTTGAATTATAGTGGCATTAGAGGATCTCAAGTAATCTAAGGAATACCTACTTCCCAAATTTCATCGATATCGGTTGAACGTGAAGAGAAATAATAGAATTAGTGATAAACAGGCTTCCTACTTTATTCATTTTGGTCTTATGGGGCTGCACTTCTTTAGAAAGGCTTATTTAACATAAATCACATTTACATCCCAGATTTCTTCGAAATCGGTCAAACGAAGTGACCAATAGAGACATTTCTAGAGAAGAAAATCATCGTCTTCTACACCTTTTAATTTTAGCCGAATTGGGCAAAAATTTTTAGATGATTTTAAATGAACAGCGCTATGCCTATAGTCTAAATTTGGTCAAAATCGGTTAAGCAATGCGATATATAAATGCATTTATGGAAATCGGATCCCCCTTTGTTTTGATCCGATTGTGCTCAAATTTTCAGGGAACCTCAAGTAAACAAATACACACCTAAGTTCCAAATTTCATCGATATCGGTTAAACGATGCAACCTGTAGAGATGTCTGCATAGGAGGAAGAGGGAGAGAAGAAAAATTACTTTTTTTTTTTGTCGAAATTTGCAATTTTCAAACCACTCTAATTCTATTATTAATTGGATATGACACTTCAAATTTAACGGTTTATGTCCTATTGAATACTTTTCTCAGATGTAATTGTCAGATTAATAATATTTAACTTGGGACCAAAGTTATAGCTAGTTGAATTTTGGCTGTAATGACTCTGATAATAGTGTCAGTCAGTGACTACTGTACTTATAAACAGTAACTGTGTATTCATTTATCGTATATTGGTAATTCAATATACAGTAAATTCGAAATATTCTAACATTAATTATTGTATAATCGTTTAATTTGAAAAAAAAATTATTTAAGATAAAATTGTCTTACTACTGCTCTCAGAATTTAATACTTTTCGGCCCAAGAATAATATACATTCTATGAAAACACAATGTATATTAACTTCCGGAACTGTTATATTAGTATAATTACAAGTGGGATAAAAATATTTCTATTATTATTTAAGAAGAAAGATTCTAAAGAAACACAAAAACATACTATTATAAAAAGGAATGTATTATCATTATATATTTTAATTTTTCATTTATTCAGTTATAAATTACACAATTTATCGTAATAATTAAATATTTTAATCAGCTCTCAATCAAAACGCATAACTGCAACAGAATATCTGACATAAATTTTATAGGAAAGTGCTTTCTTTCTTAGTGTAAATTTCTTAATGTGTGACGTTTCAAATTAATTTTCTGATTAAAACTTTCATTACAAGTTTCACATTTGTAAGGCTTTTCACCTGTATGTAGTCTCAGATGTGTGGTTAAATTACTCTTAAAGGAGAATCTTTTAGCACACGTATGGCAGCAAAATGGTTTTTCACCCGTATGAATTCGGAGATGTTTTATCAAATAAGCCTTCTCCTTGCATCTGTACTTGCAGATGTCACATTGATAAGGTTTCTCACCCGAATGTGTTTTCAGATGTATTTGCAAACTGCCATTTTGGTTGAATCTTCTATCACAGATGTTACATTCAAAAGGCTTCTCTCCGGTATGAATCCTCATGTGCCTTTTTAAGTGGTATTTAGTAATGAATCTCTTCTGACATGTTTCACATTGATAGTCTTCTTTGGCCGGCGTTAGCTGAAAATAAATCGACATTATTATTTTACTGTTGTGAAATGAAATATTAACTTATAATTAACTTATCATTTTTGCATATATTAAATGTAAATAATGGATATTATTATTCCAAGACAGATATTGGTATAGAAATTATAAAAAACAAAAACTTTTTAAACAATGCAATCAAAGAAAGTGAACAAGTATGTTACAAACATTTCACAAATTGTATTCGCAAGTAAAACAGAACACATTTTTAAAAGTAATATTTAAATTTCATTTTATCAATCCTCTTCTTATTTAACATAAGAGATTTTATATCGGCTTATTATAAAGATATCTTCATCTTAATCATGAATTTCCATTCTTCTCTGTTATTTATCAGTGAAGCATCGATGACATCCATTAGCATGTTTCATACTTTCCATATAATTGTTCTTACAATCAGAATTTTTCAAAAGCAGGCTCTTTAAGATATCATGATATCTATCCTAAACTGTTCTTAAAATGAAAAAAATATATTATATACAAATGTAAATATTTTTTATAAATAATTTTTTTTTTGTATATGAATGCATATAGGAATGTTTGGAATTTAATTTTTCAGTTACAGTAGATTCTTGATTAAACAGTGTATTCGGAAAATTAATTTCCCCTGATAATCCACCAATATTCAAATATCGTTAATGTGTACAATATGCATTTAATATTCAATAAAACATATATATTCTTGATAGGAACCATCTTGATTTTCCTGCATATAATGAAAAAAATGCATTATATACAAATGTAAATATTTTTTATAAATAAATTTTTATTCTTTTGGTATATGAATGCGTATAGAAAAGTTTGGAATTTAATTTTTCAGTTAAAGTAGATTCTTGATTAACCAGTGTATTTGGAAAATTAATTTATCCTGATAATCCGCCAATATTCAAATATCGTTAATGTGTACAATATGCATTTAATATTTAATAAAACATATATATTCAAATATTCTATAATTTCTTCAAAAAGAGAAAAAGAAACTTGTTTATCTGCAGCAAAAGTTACTGCAATGTTTGTAATTTTATTCTGCATTTATCTAATATACAATATAGAAATGATTCTGAAGCGTTTAGAATTTTATGCATTTAACTATAAAACATTAATAGTTCAGCATTATTTCAGGGATAAGTATTAACCTTGGTTAACCCGCAGTACGGATAATCGGGAGTATAATGTATATTCATTTGTTGATAACTCCTGAATGAAAAAAACACTTTTGCTGCAGAAACATCATGCACATATGTATATCTATATAGAATAATATTTTATAATGAATTTTTATACGATTATATATCTGAATTACAAAAAATTTATACATGTTTACTTTTTACGATTCTTACATTTTTAGATAATTTAACATCGAATTTCTTAAATAATTTCCTTTCAAATCGTTGCATTTATACTGACTATTGTCCATCTTTTTCAAGAGAGCACACATGTGCTAATATTTAAACTTTTATCCGATAACTGTTTATATAGATAAGAAGTTAAACCATTCATCAATAACCATAATTTGTATAACTCGCAGTACGGATAATCGGGAGTATAATGTATATTCATTTGTTGATAACTCCTGAATGAAAAAAACACTTTTGCTGCAGAAACATCATGCACATATGTATATCTATATAGAATAATATTTTATAATGAATTTTGATACGATTATATATCTGAATTACAAAAAATTTATACATGTTTACTTTTTACGATTCTTACATTTTTAGATAATTTAACATCGAATTTCTTAAATAATTTCCTTTCAAATCGTTGCATTTATACTGACTATTGTCCATCTTTTTCAAGAGAGCACACATGTGCTAATATTTAAACTTTTATCCGATAACTGTTTATATAGATAAGAAGTTAAACCATTCATCAATAACCATAATTTGTATAACATTTGTTAGCATCCTCCCGAAATCGATAGTCTTTACAAATATTCCTTTATATTCTACTTAATTCGTTAGTAAGCAATTAATGATGTTAATTATGACATCTACTTTTACCGTTTCTATTTCTACTGTTACTTACTGTTATTCAAGTACAGGCGGTTCTAATAACCATAACAATTTTTCCGCGGTTAACGCCATTTTCTTTCATATATCAAAGGTAAAAAATAATCTAAATGAATCAAAAAGATAATTTTGAAGATTTTGCACATATGATCGGAAATTTTTATTAATTGAAGCATAATTTGTATACGATAAACATTTTTCGTTACCTTTACGTTTCTCCTTTCATCGTCTGTTCTGTTCAAGGTATCCACTTAAAAAATCACTTGTTAATTTAAATATAGGACGCACTCTGGTGGAGGGATTTCTAATAAAATTTCAAAAAAAATTTCTTATACATTTTTCGTTACCTTTACGTTTCTCCTTTCATCGTCTGTTCTGTTCAAGGTATCCACTCAAAAAATCACTTGCTAATTTAAATATAGGACGCACTCTGGTGAAGGGATTTCTAATAAAATTTCAAAAAAAATTTCTTATTAGAGACATTCTATATAAAGCACAGAAGATTATCCTGTGTTTAAATTGATTGATTGATTGATTGATGTACATTTTCTTGATGGAACTTTTATTCAAGTTAGGTTAGTTTGGTTAAGCCGCTTTATCCGATCTTATAAGCATAAAATTAATAAATATATGGACGTGTAAGTAATAATAAAAATAATAAGATAATGTCCCTTTTATTGTTTTAATCAATAAAAGTATACATTTAATATTTAAAAATTTTCATTTAACAACAGGTGCGGAGGTATTTAAATATTTTTACAACAGGTAGGATTGGTGAATTTTAACGCTGGAGATAAATTTTTGACACTTTTATTTTCTATACAATTCTGTCAAATTTGTATTTTTAGTTTTTAAATATCGTCATGTTGTTATTTGTATAATTCATCTCTTTGTAATTTAAAAAATATCAAACCCACCATAATCACTTAAAATCTTTTCATACTATACAGAATGACTCAAACAAGTTAACTACCGAAGTAGGTGGTTGGAATAAACATACGGAATACCAGAAATATCTAAACGTCAACATTACGAATGTCTATATTTTGGAATAACAAAAAATACGGGATTAAAGATACTTAAAGAAACTCTCCTTCAACGGCATCACTATATGTTGAATGTCATAAAAATATGTTAAATCGTTTCATGGTTATTAAAGGAAAACTAGAGATAGTTGACTAACCGCTATTTTTAAACAGATAATTGAAGATGTATTAATTTTGATCTCCAACTTTCAGATTAATTTGATGACCAGCAAGGAATTTTAATGGCACTATTTTAGTATCTTCTATATTCTCTTTAAAGGGGTTATTTTATATCGATTGGCAGATCTAGCTATCGGAGGAAAATCCAGCGATAGACATTCTATATAAAGCACAGAAGATTATCCTGTGTTTAAATTGATTGATTGATTGATTGATGTGCATTTTCTTGATGGAACTTTTATTTAAGTTAGGTTAGTTTGGTTAAGCCGCCTTATTGCACGAGGGTATTCTATATTTGGCGGCGGCCAACTTATACAGCCATCACATACTGGCCAACACCCATGATCGGGTCAACCGGATAGTTGAAGGATGGGGTCAACGGGACGGGCCGGGACCCTCCTGAAAAACTGAAAGTGTGGGACACGGATCCTCCAGGGTGGTAAACCACACTTTACCACGCAGCGATCAATTCTATTTCGCAATTAATCTCCTCAGTCCTTGAGTTCCCTATAGGGAACATATTGATATATATTTTAATATTTTGTGCTTATTCTGTTTAATATTTTTCAATCTTAAACTAAATTTTATACCTAACCATATGTTGATGTCTATAAAATTTTTTACGTTATTCATGTAGCAACAGTTTTGCCGTGCTTTAAGTTTGAATTATGGCACTTATTACAAATTCACATGTTGTTCTACAATTAAAAAATAAATTCTGTTTATTTTTAATTTTCCTCGCATATTTTTTCTCATATTTTTCATATAAGTTCAAAAGATATGTATAAATTTTATTATTATTCACATTTTGCAATTCTTTTATTTACCATTAAATTACTATGTCCCCTATAGGGGGAAAAATTACTATGTATGTATGTATGTATGTAAAAATTACTATGTATGTGTGTATTACTAATTTAAATTACTATGTCCCCTGTTAATTTAATGGTAAAGAATTTAATGGTATAGAATTTAATGGTAAAGAATTTAATGGTATAGAATTGCAAAATGTGAATAAAGTAACATTGGATCCTATGTCCCCTATAGGGGACAATAGGATCCAATGTTATTTTCTTTGTTAAAAGAGATTTTGATTAATTTTAAAACTTTGAGTTTGTAGATGTAAATGTAGGAAGGGGGAGCTTTCACAGCCCTAGCACTGCGAACACCAATGGTCTGTTGAGCATCCCTGAGAGAATCATCCCAGAAGAAATCCTAGCTTAATCACAAAAGACAGTATCTTCCTCAGTGGGATTGTAGCCAGATCTTCTGGTGCAGGGAAATGCAACCCAAGAAGATCATACCTTAGCCATGAAAAAGCCACATATTCACACAAAATGTGAAGAGGAGTTTCATTTTCATAACTTTGAGTGTAATTTTGATATTTTATAATATATTATTTTCTCTATTTTCTGGAAATTAAAACGACTAATAGAATGAGTAAAAGATGGTTGCTTAAAGACTCCACATTCAAAAGATATTTCTGTAAATGAGCAAATGATACCATTTTGGAAATATATCACTGCAAAACAATATATCAGAACAAAATCAAATCCATACAGATTTTTAAAAATTGCCTTGCCACTGCATCAGAAAGCTTATCATTACAGACTTCTTTTATATGAAGAAAAGGCCACATAATCATTGAAAACCCAGAATTTGAAGAGCTTGATATTGGAGGAAAGGCAATGATTAGGTTAGCAAAAATTCAGTCACAAGAATACAAAATATATACGAAAAGATGTTTTACTTTTATACATCTTGATCTATTGCATAGTAATAATGCAATAATGGTATCCGGGGCACTGATATGATTAAACTATCAGGTATCCCAAAAATTGTTGCAGTGAAATCTGATGCTGCAATAAAAAGAGAACTTAGGGCTATCAATCAGGTGTTTCGAGATGAAGACCAGATAAGTATAGTAATCTGTTTTAATAACAAAAAATTATAGTTTTAGCTTCTTTAGTTGAGGGCTCACATCCTATTTGCAAAATGTACTTGATGATCAAAAAAGAAAAGAGGATATGAAGTTGACTGTCCATTTACACCCCAATCAGTATAATTGAAAGATGTATGGTGTCGAATTTTTAGATAGACTAATTAGTTACTATTGTATTAGTATGCAAACTAAAAAATGGACTGTTAAAATTATTATGCATTTTATTAATTTTGCAATTTTCTCTGATTGGATTCAGTACAGATATAAGCAAACACTACAGCAAACAGAAAGAGCAGTTATGAGGAATAGTCCTGAATTCAGAACTTCAATTGTAGAAAATTTAATTTATTCAAAACAAAATGTTTCTGCATGTTCAATAACATGGTGATACCTCAGAAATTCAAGAATGTCAAATTGTAAAAAGAAGAAAATCAACTCCTCACATACATGAACAAAAACGATCATCAAGAGCAAAACATTTATTAGAAATACCAGCTATGGAAGGAAAGAAAAATAGATGCAGGTTATCAGGATACAAAAGCAAGAGTAACATGCACAGCTTGCAATGCATTTCTCTATATGGTCAATTGCAGAAATTACTTTAAAGTTTATCATGAAAAATAAAAAAAATTGTATGGATTACAAATTTTTTTAAAGAAATGTAACAAAAAATGTTAAAAATAACATAAAATATATTCTAAATATTAATTAAAAATTAATTTTAAATAATTGTAAAGGATATAAATTAAATGAATTCAAGGGTCTATACTCTGCTTGAATAGTCATTTTGTATACACTGAGACCTATTGTCCCCTATAAGGGACATAATGTTGTGCAATAACAAAAAACAGAAACCGAGAGAAAAAAATTTTTCTTATACTTTTACAATCTAGTAAGATGAGAAATAGTAAAAATATGTAGTATGTATTGCAAATTTTTTCTCAGGACTGAAGAGGTTAACTGATCTTATAATTAATAGCACTGATATGTACAAATAAAATCAGGTTAAGTTATATTATATAAACTGCCATGTGATATATTTGGCGTCGGCCAGTTTTAGTGTCTACCACAGGCTGGCCAACAACTATGATGGAGTTAACCTTATGATTGAAGGCTGCTGTTCAAGGAGCCAGGCCGGACACCTCTTGAAAATCTAGAGAAATGGGCCTAGATCCTCCGAAATCATAAGTGAACGCTTTACCATGCGTCCATTTCATCGCTATTAGAATGCAGTTGAATGGATCGAGCCTCGATATTTAAAAATCTGGAGGTATAAGATCCGAAATTAAATATATTCATATTTAATTAAATTAATGTCGAATTTCTCTAATAATTTCGTTTCAGATCATTTTGTACTGATTTTTCAATTATAATGCGATAACGGTTAAAAATAGATCAAAAATAAATAATCCATCAATCAACATAATTCGCAATCTGCCTAAATCTTATTTGAACCGTTCTCGTATGATAACTGAAATATCAGTACAGAATGGTCGCTTTAAAAAGTCGAAAATTACATTTATTCCTTTTTATTCTACTTAATACCTCGTTAAGCAATTAATTAAGTTAATTAAGATATCTACTTACCTTTCTAGGCTCTTATTTTTAACTATAATAACAGTTATTTAGGTACAGACGCTTCTAATTCATAATTTTTCCAGATTAACGACGCCATTCTTATCAGATCTTTAATTTAAAAAATATTTTAAATAAACCAGTCAGATAATTTTAAATAGTTACCCATAGATTATCGGGAAATTTTATTAATTGAACTATAAGTTATATACAATAAATATTTTTTGATTACCGTTATATATTTCTTTCGTTATTTACACTGGCGGTTGCAACGTATGCATTTTAAAAAAAACTTTCGTTGCTTTGAATACAGGGCGCACTCTAGAGGAATGATTCAAATGAAAATCTGAAAATATTTAAATTTCTTATCAGATTTATTCTTGCAAGCAAACATAATTTATCATTCACAAAAAATATACAATGGATTTAGTATTTCAATATAAATATCAATTTACACGGTTAATGTTAGAAATAATGGGGACATATTGTGTTGATATCGTACATCTATTGTTGATATAACTGGTATGGTTAGGCGGCGGGATGACCGAGTATTTAGTATTTCAATATAAATATCAATTTACACGGTTAATGTTAGAAATAATGGGGACATACTGTGTTGATATCGTACATCTATAGTTGATATAACTGGTATGGTTAGGCGGCGGGATGACCGAGTGGTAACGCATTGACGAGCCACGCAGGTATGGTCCCGGATATTTCGGGGTACTGGGCCCGGTCCGCTGATCCCCGTCCTTCACCATACGGGCCCCTCCACGGGTGTGGGTGCAGCCCGTGGTTGGAACTGTCCCCCTTAGTAATCTTCCTGATTGGAAAGGGGGTGTAATATATGCAAAAAAACTGGTATGGTTATATATTTATGTATTTATGTAATCTAAGATAAATAAATATATGGACCTGTATGTGTGTAAGAAATGAAAATACATTGAAATGTCCCTTTTATTGTGTTAATAAATTAAAGTATACATTCAGTATTAAAAAATTGCTTAAATATTTTGCGTATTTATTATTAAATTCCTTTATCAACCGGTAAAAAGATATTTAAATATTTTTTACAACCAGTACGAGAGTACCTGCCTATCTATTGAACTGTAGATATACTGTCCGTCAAGCTTAGCCGCTACAAATCGATGCAAGTACGCTTGCACTATCAGAACGAGTCCAGTGACAAAATAGGGATGACAGCTTCGCACATAGATGTTTTCAAACGCAAGATGACTGAAGTTGAATGGAAGTTTATTGTAATATCGAATGATTGATTAGTTTCGAAGTTGGTTAGTTTCGATAGTATATTTAACAGAATTTATACCATACATCATACATTATATTATAAGACTGCGACTCTCCCTTTCGGGTTTGCACTCATCCACCTTAGCTAGGCGCGGCTTTCGTGGACGAACAATACACTTTTCAAACTTATTTTAATGTATTTTGCAAGTATTGTTAAGTTTCAATTGACGTGATATCGTTATTCCTACAACTCATCTATATTAGTTTCGAAGTTGGAAATAGTATATTTAACAGAATTTATACCATATATCATACATTATATTATAAGACTGCGACTCTCCCTTTCGCGTTTGCACTCATCCACCTTAGCTAGGCGCGGCCTTCGTGGACGAACAGTACACTTTTCAAACTTATTTTAATGTATTTTGCAAGTATTGTTAAGTTTCAATGGACGTGATATCGTTATTCCTACAACTCATCTACTTATTTATTTATTTATTTTTATTTATTTATTTATTTAATTACAATCAAAAATTGCAAAAAGCAAACACTGATTGGAACACATTTTAATCATTTTTTACTTATGATGTGAAAAATATCGAAACTAACAAAAATCACTTAATTAATTAAAATCTTTTCATATTATACAGGATGATTTAAACAAACTTGCGAAGAAATACAATGAATAAATCTACACAATACTGGAAACAAATAATCGGCAACTTTAGGAATGTCTAGTTTTTGGAATTATTAAAGGTACGAGATTAAAAATATTTCGGGAAAATTTGTTTTAAGGGCGTCTCTCTTAAATTTTAAGCCGCTTTCCAATCAGGGAGATTACTTAGAGGCCTGGGTCAATTCCAACCACGGACTACACCCACACTCGTGGAGAGGGACCGGATGCTGAAGGACGGGAATCGCCGGGCTGGGCCCAGAACCCGGAAAACTTTTCAAATAATACTAGACCCTGGACGCGAACCCGAGTTCTTCTGCATCACTTAATTAATTAAAATCTTTTCATATTATACAGGATGATTTAAACAAACTTGCGAAGTAGGAGGTTTGAATAAATCTACACAATACTGGAAACAAATAATCGGCAACTTTAGTAATGTCTAGTTTTTGGAATTATTAAAGATACGAGATTAAAAATATTTCGGGAAAATTTGTTTTAATGGCGTCTCTCTTAAATTTTAAGCCCCTTTCCAATCAGGGAAATTACTAAGAGGCGGGGTCAATTCCAACCACGGATTACACCCACACTCGTGGAGAGGGACCGAATGCTGAAGAACGGGAATCGCCGGGCTGGGCCCAGAACCCGGAAAACTTTTCAAATAATGCCAGACCCTGGACGCGAACCCGAGTTCTTCGGCGTGGTATACCAAAGTGTTACCAATCGGCCATCCGGCCGCCTTTTAAAGGCGTCAGTATTTGTAACCAATGCCGCCGAGACAAATTTCGAGCCCCGGTACGAACCAAGTTTTGGGCCCCTATATATATATAATAAATTATTGTTAGGAACCGATCCGGGTCTTTCAATCTTTTACGGGCCCGGGGAATTTGTCTCCTCTTCCCCGCCCTCTCGGCGCCACTGTATGTTACCTGTCATAAGAATCTGTTAAATCGTTCCATAATTATTACAGGAAAACTTGAGATGGTTGACCAGTCGCCACTTTTAAACAATATTGAAGGTGGGATCACTTTAATAGGAGTATGTATTTGCATCAAATAAAAAAATGATCAAAATGAACTGAACGCGTTTTGGGATCACACTTTCAGTTATGTTAAGTAGTGTTGTGCAATTATGTTATGCTTCTTCAAAAGATTATAATGCTTTTATTCCTACGACTAGCTGCTGTTCTTAGAGCACTGACAAATTACAGTTTAATTGCTTTTTAAAGCTTGGATTAAATATTTTTAATGGTAATTATTTTTTTTCTAAAATCTACGCTGTTAGCCATTTTATCTAGAAAGAACAATGATTCAATTGAAAAATTTGACAAAATATCACTGAAATTTTTATATACAGGCATCTCCCGAATATTATAATGTAACAAAGTCTAACAAGATTAGAAAATTTCGAAAATCCTTGCAAAGCACGTCTAACACGGTTTAGAGTAGTTTCTTTTAATACACTTTCCATTACACGAATTTTATAGGAACATAATTACCGAGCTATAATAGAGTTATCATCTATATTAGAGGTTTTATTTTAAAACTGATAAGTATTCTCTATGATCTTAAAAATAGTAGATCGCAGATTATATGAATTAATTTTTCAAAGGAATTGTGCATTTTCCAAGATATTCTCCATTATTTTCTAACATTTTTTGTGTACATTAAAATGTATATTCAAGTACGATTAATTAAACGCATTGTATATATTTTATACCATTTAATATAAATTTACTTTGTAAATTATTTTATTTTCCAAGTCAAATCTGATAAAAATTTAAATATTTTGTGATTTTTATTGGAATCCATCCTCCAGAGTGCGTCCCAAATTGAAAAACAACCAAGAATCTTTTTTAAAATAAATACGTTGGAACTAAACAGATCACATAAAAGAAGAAAGAAAAATATAATGGTAATCTAAAATATTTATTGCATTATATACAACTAAATATTTAACGTACAATAATTAAGAATTTTCTGATAATATATTGTTAAGTGTCGAAAATTATCCGATAGGTTCATTTAAAATATTTTTACTATGATCTGATGAAGAAAATGGCGTCGTTAAGCTTGAAATTTGTTACGATGTTTAGAACAGTCTACCGAATAACAGGTAAGTATAGATAGAAATAGGAGCGTGAGAAAGTAAGTAGATATCTTAACATTATTAATTGTTTATCGATGTATTAATTCGGATAAAAGAGGAATATTTTAAAGGCTTTATCGAATGATGAAAATGCAAAGACTTCTATCCGCAAATTGAGGCATTGTTTACTTCTGATCGATATAAACAGTTATTGCATGATCATTGAAATATTAATGTAAATATGCTGTTAAAAAGTTGGAAAATCAATGTAAACGCAACAGTTTGAACGGAAATTATTAGAAAATTCGATATTTATTTATTTATAACTATAAAAATCGAAATTACACATATATAAATAAATTTTCTACAATTGTGATATTAAAATTCAACTGTAATATATTCGTGTCAAAATTCGTTATAACAAACCGACATTGTCCATATAGTTCTATATAAATATGTATAACAGTTGTGCTGTTTCTGCAACACAAATGTTATGTTTCATCAAGAAATTGTTTAAAAATAAATATAAAGTATACTTCCGATTGTCCGGGTTTGATTTAACCAAGATTAATCCACATTCCGGAAATATTGTTTTATCTTACAGTTATATGCAATATTTGAAAAATTTCCAAATTCCTTAATTCCTTCAACCTTTAAATAAATTGCAACTAAACTTGGAGAAAATTAAATTATCAAATCAAATATTAGAATCATTTCTTACTGGAAATAAACGGAAATGTATATTTATGTATACGATTAACTATTCAATATCAAATGCATATTATCCATAATTACGATATTTGTTTATTTTGCGGATTATCGGATGAAATTAATTTTTCGAATATATTGACTAATGGGGAATTTACCATAACTATGCAATTGCATTCGAAACTTCAGCATACGGTATTATTTACCAAATACTAAAAGTTTAGTTTTAGCAATAAATTTACGATTTATATATAATACTTTTTCTTTTCCTTCTTTTATACAGGAAACTCAAGATGGTTTTAATCGATTAATTTTCAATTCAGAAATCTCGAGACTTATTTCAGAATAGTTCATGAAAAATGTACCGATAATATCTTAAAGATACTTTTTATTATAAAGTTGGATTGTAAGAAGAATTATATGGCAATTGTTGAAGATGCTGAAGCCACGACATTGAAACTTCAAGATAAACATCAGAGAAGAACGGATATTCAAGATTAAACGAAGCCATCTTTATTCTCTGCCTATATAAAATCCCTATGAATCGAAAAGGACTCATTGACAAAATTAATTTAAATATTACTTCTAAGAATGTGTTATGTTTTATTTGTGAATACTATTTGTAAAATGTATTTCAGTGCGGAATGTTTTCAACAATATTCACTTTTTTTACATTGTTTAAGAAATTTTCTGTAATTCGAATATCAATATCTGTTTTTGGAATAATATTTTTATATTTAATATATGCAAAATTTGATGAAATATTAACTTATAATGATTTATTTCATAACATTAAAATATTAATGTTGATTTCTTTTCAGTTAATTCCGGCCAAAATAAAAACTTTCAATGTGAAACATGCCAGAAGAAATTCAGCACTAAAGTCAACTTAAAAGTGCACTCGAGGATTCATAGCGGAGAGAAGCCTTTTGCTTGTAACATCTGTGATAGAAGATTCAACCAAAGTGGCAGTTTGCAAACACATCTGAAAACACATTCGAGTGAGAAACCTTATCAATGTGACATCTGCAAGTACAGATGCATTCAAAGAGTTAATCTGATAACACATCTTCGAATTCATACAGGTGAAAGGCCATTTTCTTGTAAGCAGTGTGGTAAAAGATTCTCAGCTAAGTGTAGTTTAACCACACATTTGAGAATACATACAGGGGAAAAGCCTTACAAATGTGAAACTTGTAATAAAACGTTTACTCAGATAAATTCGTTGAGATATCATATTCTTAATGTTCACTTAGAATAAAGCATTTTTATATAAAATTTATCACAGATATTGTCTTCCAGTTGTGGATTTTGATTAAGAGGTAGTTCAAATATTTAATTTCTACATTAAACTACAATTTAAAATTTTCAAAAAATTAAATCACAAAATGATGATAAATGTTTTTTTTTTTATAACAGTATGCTTTTGTGCCTGATTGGAATTTTTATTCTTAAATATAATTTTAAGCAAAATGCTGAAATATTTTCATCCCGCCTGTAACTGTTCTAATAAAATATTTCTAGTATTTAATTTGCATTGTTCTTTTCACAATATAAATTGGTCATTATTGGCAGAAACGTCTTAACATCTCTCGGATTGTGGTTATTAAATCTGAGAGTAATCCTAGAATAATTTTATTTTACATATTTTTTCAATAAAATTATTATACCGTTTTACCTTTAAAATTATTAATATTGTAATACAATTTAATCTTTAAAAGTTGACCACCCAAGGGACTGAGGAAACTGCTCAACATACGAATGTGATCAACATATGGAACAATCATTAGATGTTATGTAACTCATAATATTTCATCAATTAATAAACTGTATTGACAGATACACGTGTTCACTTTATTGTGCAGCTTTTATTAGAGAATGTCATGCAGAAATACACAGGAAAATTATTCGTACAATATTTTATCATACAACATCAATTCATTTACTCATGTATTGATTACTCATGGTTTTCATCTTTCTGAAAAAAGAGCCAATTTTAGACTAATTCTTTTTATGAAGGTAAGCAGAGAAAGCACTTGTTGGCGGCTTAAAGAGGTTTGACTGTATATTTAATTATTTTGGTTTTCTTTTGCCGTTGCATTTCTCGAGGCAATGAACTATAAGGACAAATCATGTATTTTTTCCGCGTGACTTCTGATAACTTTATTTCAAAAAGAAAATTATCTGAAACTAATCAAATATAATACTTAAAATAGATATATAAATATAATACGTTTACGATAATAATGCGAAATCAAGTATCTAGTTGTGTTACAAAAGATTAACAAAAATTTAATGAAATAACTGATTACCCCGACGAAAAACCAACTCTCTTCCTATGACTATTCACGTTACCAACTCTCTTTTTTTTTACTCTCGGATTCCAACAACCCCCTCCTTCGTGAACACTTTTACAAAATTCGAATAAAGATTAAACAATTAAATATTTTATTTATCCTTAAGTGTTCACGACACCAATATTTATTAAATGTCCCTTGGTGATTTCAGCACTCAATGATTTTGTCATTATATCGGCTTTCATATCCTTTCTGTTCCAGTGTTCTAATTCTATAGTTTCCTTTTCGACCTCATCTCTTATGAAGTAATATTTTCTATTTATCTGTCTTGACCTTCCACTTCCTTTTGGATTATTTATCCAATCTATCGTTGATTTACTGTCTGTTCTTACTTTAATTGGTTTTTGTATCCTTTCAAATTCTTCTCCTCAAGTAAATTTAACACCCATATACCTTCACATAATGCTATCAATTCTGCCTCCATGGTTGATAACGTGACGAGAGGTTGTTTTTTGCTTTTCCATCCAATGGTTGAATCACCAATTTTTATCAAATATCCACTAACCGATTTTCCATCAGGAGTCGAACACCAACTTGCATCAGTGATTATTGTTAATTTTCCTCCCTTAGCATTTAATTTTAGTTTTATTTCTTCTTCCCTTGTAGATATCTAAAAACTCTTTTCACTGCATTTTGATGAATAGTCCTTGGATCTTTGTTAAATTGTGATAGTTTTCCTACAATAAACCCTAGATCTGGTCTTGTTCCGGATACTAGAAATAATAAGGAACCAATAACTTTTTGATATTCTCTTTGATCAATTTTAGAATATTTATCATAATTAACCAGATCAACCCCAATTACTGCTGGTGTACTTACAAGGTTACAACTTTGCAAATTATTTTTCTTTAGAAGTTCTGAGATAAAATTCTCTTGTGAAATGTAAATTGCTTTTTCATCCTGGGTTATTTCTATGCCAAGAAATCTATGATTTCCCTCGATTTTCCTGAGATTTACATCCTTCCTAATATGTTTTAATATTTCCGATTTTAATTTTTCTGTCCCAATCATTACAAAGTCATCCACATATATTCCAATATAGATAAACTGTTTTCCTTTCTTTTTAATAAATACACAGAGATCAATTTTTAATTTAACCATATCTAACCCACTTAGGATTTCTGAGATCCTTTTATACCACATTCTCCCTGACTGAAGTAATCCATTAAAATTAAATTTTAATTTCCATACCTTTCCACTTTCTCTTTCAACTCCTTTCCTTTATTTCTAGATAAACTTCCTCTTCCAACTCTCCATTGAGGTATGCTGTTTCTACAACATAGAATTTTGATATTATTTCTTTATTAGCAGCAAGTGATAATAATATCCTAAAGGTATCCCATCTCTTCACTGAACTAAATGATTGGTTATAATCTATTCCAATTTGATAATCATATCCCATGTCCACTAGTCTTGCCTTAAATCTTTGATTTTCCTTTTTAGAAAAAATCCATTTGCTTTTAGTTATTTTCTAATTTGTAGGTCTATTCACTAATTTCCAAACATCATGATCTTCTAAAGATTTTAGTTCGTTATTTATTGCTTCCTCCCAATACTCCCTGTCATGGCTATATATTGCTTCTTTATAATTTTTTGGGATATCTTCATATGATGTCATTGCTTGGTATTTTTCTACTGGTACTTTGTCTCTGTTTGATCTTCTTACACCTTGTTGTTGAAGTTTCTGTTCATAACGTTTGCTTCTTCTTGCCTTTTTAGTAGGAGCATTTCCTTAGTATCTCCTCTTTTCCAATCTCTTGTGTTGCTGTTGTTTTCATAGCTAGTGTTTCCATTATTTATGTCTTCATTACTACTGTTTTCTCTCTGTTCACTTCCTTCTGTTTGTATAGGAATATCACAAGCTGGTTCCTTTTTCATATTTCCCGGCATGGTGAATAAGTCATTGGCATCATACTGAGATTCAAATATATTTATTCTATCAATGTCATTTATGGGGAGTTGTAGCAGGTCTTCGGCCTGTCAAGTACGTTATTGACACAGGAGTGCAAAGGGATAAGTATAGGCATGTCTTTGCGACAAATAATTTTGATTTAGGATATTGCGATATAGTACAGCATGAGATAAATACAGGCAACTGTCCACCTATTTATCAACCGTCATATCGTATACCTTACGCACAGCGGGAAAAGATTGAGTGAGATGATAGATAGGATGTTAGAACACGGGGTAATAGAACATTCAACCTCACCTTGGTCAGCGCCGGATTTATTAGTCAAAAAGAAAGACGGCACTTATCGTTTTGTAGTAGATTATAGGAAACTCAACAGTGTTTGTGCACAAGATCCCTTTCTGATTCCGCTGGTGTCAGAGAGCCTTAGCTTGATCGGTAAGGCGAAATACTTTAGTACAATGGATACACTATCAGGATTTTGGCAATTACCTTTAGCTGAGGGGTCGAGAGAAAACAGCGCGTTCAGTATCTGTGATGGGCATTTTGCCTGAAAGAGAATGGCGATGGGGTTGAAAAATGCGCCCGCAAGTTGGCAAATAGCTGCCAGCTTTACAGGGTCTGCGAAACAAAATTTGCCTAAATTACCTGGATGACATTTTAGTGTTTAGTAAAGACTTTAAAGCCACTTGGAAAGGCTCGAGATGGTATTAAAACATCTAGAACAAGCGGGAATTAAATTAAAGCAAAAAAAATGTCATTTCTTACAGAGACAAATTAAATTTCTGGGTCACGAAGTTTCGGAGGAAGGTATCAAACCGGATCTTTCCAAGATAGAGAACGTAATAAACTTTCCCAGGACGAAAAATGACTCCGAAGTTCGTTTCTTCCTGGGTCTAACAGGTTATTATAGAGTTGGATGGTCGCCACGATCGAGTTTGGACGTGTCTGTGTCGCTCTGCAGTCTCGGCTAATTTTGATCGGTAAAAAGCTTCAAAGGTTAGTGCGTTATACATCATTTTATAGATCTCTTTACAAGGATTCCAAAAATCTCTTAGTTTTTAAAATCGGTTGTGTGCTTCAAGAGTTACAAGCTTTTTCCGGTTTTTTACCGTTTGTTAAGCTTAACTCTTGGTCTGTTGACCACGTGTTTTTTTAACTTTTTTATTTTTGGTTAGTTTTCGTCAAATAGCATATCGTTGGGTAGGTCTCGTCTAGACGAATCCAACGGCATCTCGTTTTCTAAATTTTATTAACTTTTTCGGTTTTTATTAACATTTTAGTTTCGAAATTCCTTTGTTTAGTTTTTTTGGTTTTACAAAAAATTTTACGTGATGACCCCCAATTTTTTCAACGTATTCTAGTAGTACTCTTGAACACTGATAGATCGGTACTAATTTTATTGTTTTCCGATCGGTATTTATCTAAAAAATCGAGTTTTAAAAAATTTCTGTTTGGCTAATTTTGGGCTATTTTTCAACTACCTTTTATTCCATCGAGATTGGTATCAATCGAAGTGGAAAAAAGTTGTACATCTATTTTTGTACATTTTAAAATTTTTGTAAATATATTTTTCAAAATTTTTCCATTTTTTCGGCAAAATGGCCGATAACACTGCTACTACTCAATCTAACACTAATAATACTGTCTCGGAAGACGTACATGATTCCAATGTCAATAAGGCACAAATTTTTAGGCAAAATCTTATTAACACAAAAGCATACTTAGAAAAAAGTAGAAATTTCAGTAAAGAATTGAAGGGAAAAATTTTTGATGAATTGCCTAGTCTTTTTCTGACATTTTTGAAGACCTTCTGGAGGAGTTTTTTGATGAACAAGACGCCAATGATCGTCTTAAACAGAAAATTTCTCAATTAGAAAAGGAAATAAATTCCAAATGTAATAACACAAAAAAAGAAAAACCATTATACTCACAAGTTGTACCCCGACCTCTACCCACTCTAACCGATAATGCTGTAATAGTTTACCCTAAAGAGGGCAATGATAAAATTGAAAGAGGAAAACTCCTCCAGAAAATGCAAGGAGAGGTTAATCTAAAAGAATTAGAAATTGGTATCAAAAACACCAAATTGTTAAAATCAGGTGTTCTTATAAATTGCTGCACAAAAGAGTGTGCAGAGGTTCTACAATCCACCTTTCAAAACAATATGCATTATGAAGTTAAGCAACCTAGAAAGAATAAACCTAGAATTATGATCTCAAGTATACCTATAGATGATAAACTGGAGGATATATTAACAACATTACAAGCATTGAATAATAATATAGATGGTAAACTCTTTGAACATCCACACTTCAAACTCAAGTTCACTGTAAGCAAAAACAACAAATACAATACCTGTTTGTAGAGGTTTCTCCTCAGGCTCGCAGAGAAATAAAAAATAATAATGACTTTCTATGCTTAGGATGGTACACAGTCAAAATAAAAGACTTTTATAGTTTCAAGAGATGTACAACCTGTTGGGCCTATGGCCATTTAAGTAAAGATTGCCACACTGGGGTCATTTGCCCTTCCTGTGCGGAAACAAGTCATAATGAAACTGAATGCAGGAAGGATCAAACAGAATTCAACTGTGTCAATTGTATCCGATACAACAAAACGTAAAAATTAAATAATAATAACAACAACATACATCGCGAAGAATTTATCTTAGACAAAAATGGCAATAGCACCAAGAGCTCATTTGATTCAGCACAAATAATTTTAAAATACTTCTTCCCAAAGGATCTTTTAACCTCTGACTCCAGTCATAATACAATAATTCGACTATGTATTGAAGAAAACTACGAAATGGATGATGATCTGCCTTTCACTGTATCTGAAATTGATAATGTCATTAGCAACCTCAAAAATAAAAAAGCTCTAGGTCATGACTCTTTACCGCCAGAGAGGACCTTCGAACCGATAGTGGCGGCTTAAAGAGGTTTGACTGTATCTGTTTGTTTTGTTGCTTTAAATGCTGTAATTTTATAAATCTTTTTTATAGTACAGTAGTAAACTTTAGTATTTAAATTTTGAAAATATATTAAAAATATTTAATATATATTTAAAAATGTTTCAAGTTATGATTTTAATATATTTGATAGTTAGACATCAACACAGTTGCTGCAGGAGGTGGCTCAATGTTATTTTTCAGATCAGGAATGTTTGTTGTTGGACCAGAATCTGCAGGTGCCCATCCTGGACCAGTGTGTTATAGAAAAGGTAAATATTATTGCATGTTATATAATTTTCATTTTGCTATTGTACTATTTGAAATACCATATTTTAACAGGTGGTCCTCTCACAGTTACTGATGCTAATTTATGTCTAGGAAGACTTTTGCCAGAATATTTTCCTAAAATATTTGGAAAAACTGAAGATCAACCATTAGATAAAAATGGAACAATAGAAGCTTTTAAAGAATTAACTAGTAAGGTACATATTATTATTATTAATTTTTCTTAAAATGTTGAATGTGTATATTTATATTTTTATGCTTAGTAATAATTTTGTTGTTTTTAATAATATATTAATAAATAATTCTTAAATATTGATTTATTCAAGTTTAAGTGAAATAGAAAGAATATGATTTAATAAAATGTTTTGGATATGAAACATACTATGAGTATATTTTGTATAAATATCAAAAACCTACTTATGTTGATATCTTTTAGAATTGATTGGAACTATTAATAATTGAAAATAAAATTCTTAAGAAATAAAATTTTGTACACAAATCTTTAAAAATTGCAGTGAAATTGCACTTTATTTTTATCTATATATTATAATACAATGTATTCAATTTAAAAGTGGTACATAAGGTATATTTGAGTCTTGTTTTTGTGCAAAGATTAAAAATAATTTCCGGTTGTTTTTTGTTGTTGTTGTTGTTCCATTATGTTTTGTTATGCATAATACAATGTATTCAATTTAAAAGTGGTACATAAGGTATATTTGAGTCTTGTTTTTGTTGCAAAGATTAAAAATAATTTCCGGTTGTTTTTTGTTGTTATTGTTGTTCCATTATGTTTTGTTATGCCCATTGTTAAAGGAAAAGTTTATTTGCAGTGGAAGGGAGGGAAGGGGAGGTGACAAGGAGGAAGGGATGGATGCATTGTCAGTTGCAGGTGCTCCGAGCAGGAGCACCTGCAACTGACAGTGCATCCAACTGTGCTGCTAGGTTGTGTTTGTTCTTTGTGGAGTTGAGTGAGAAATTAAATGATAAATAGCATTACAATCATTGTTGCAATATTATCATACAAAATTTCAGTACTGCATTCTATATTAAATTATAAAGATAATGATTTAAATATTTTGCTTGTCAAAATTTTTACTATAAAGTAAATTTATGTAAATTGGACTAAATTTATGATGTAAATTGGACATATGCTCCTGCATATTAAGAAACTTTTTTTCGTGAAATTGAAAAATTATAGTTAAAATATGAGAACAAAATTTTTATTTAAATTTTTTCTGTAAAAGAAAATACTATTTTCAGGTTTTATTAATTTATTAAACAAGACAATGTTCTCAGTCTAATTATTACTAATTAATCTTTATTTATATGCTTCAGATCAATTCATTTTTGGAAAATCAATCCAATAAATCTCATTCAAAACATATGAGTGTAGAAGAAGTAGCAATGGGATTCATTAATGTGGCAAATGAAGCTATGTGTCGGCCAATAAGAGCTCTTACACAAGGTAAAGGATATGATACATCTCAGCATATTTTGGCCTGTTTTGGTGGTGCAGGTGGTCAACATGCTTGTTCAATTGCTCGTTCATTAGGCATGTCATCAGTATTTATTCACAGGTAGTTAAAACTTTCATCATTATATTTTATGGTTATACACATATTTTTTATATATTAATATATATGTTAGATTTTTGATTTTTTGATATATAGTATAAACTTATTTGTACTTTATAAAAAAAGATGTTTTTTATATATAATCATAAATAATCAGTTGTAAAATAAAGAAAAATTAAAAACAATTTTGAAATGTTAATGCATTCTCAAATGCATTCAAAAAGTCAAAAAACTGTTCAATACAAAAAATTAAAATGAAATACAAGTAAGCTTAAAAAGATAAGAAATACAGATAGGCCTCAATTAGTGCGAGTTCGAATAATGTGATATTCGATTAGTGCAACATATAAAAATGATACCGTTTTTTACTTACAAGTTAGTGCGAGCAAATATTCGATTAATGCGAGTTGTAAGCATAGACCCTACACGACGCTCTTCCGATCTCAACTTATAAAATTGATACCGTTTTTCAGTTACGATATTCGATTAGTGCGACTTATAAAAATGATACCGTTTTTCACTTAGTGCGAGCAAATATTCGATTAATGCGAGTTGTAAGCATAGACCAGTCTTACTAACAAAGCTGTCGATTAATGCGAGTTGTAAGCATAGACCAGTCTTACTAACAAAGCTCGGCGACTTATAAAAATGATACCGTTTTTCAGTTAGTGCGAGCAAATTTTCATTAATGTGAGTTGTAAGCATAGACCAGTCTTACTAACAAAGGTCCGTCCCCTTTAATGATGTCAAATGCGAGTTGTAAGCATAGACCAGTCTTACTAACAAAGCTTCGCCTCTTTTAAAATTGATACCATTTTTCAGTTAGTGCGAGCAAATATTCGATTAATTTAAAATGATACCGTTTTTCACTTAGTCCGAGCAAATATTCGATTAAAGCAAGTTGTAAGCATAGACCAGTCTTACTAACAAAGCTCCGCCTCCTTTTACGATCAGTTAGTGAGAGCAAATATTCAATTAATGCGAGTTGTAAGCATAGACCATCTTACTAACAAAGCTCCGCCTCCTTTTATGATGTCAATTAACAAATTATCTTACTAACAAAGGTCCGTCCCCTTTTATGATGTCAATTAACAAATTAAAGTTACTAACAAAGATCCATCCCCTTTTATGATGTCAATTAACAAATTAATGATAAATATTCGATTAATGCGAGTTGTAAGCATAGACCAGTCTTACTAACATAGGTCCGTCCCCTTTTATGATGTCAATTAACAAATTAATGTTAATTTTCGTTTAGTCCATCCCCTTTTATGATGTCAATTAACAAATTAATGTTAATTTTCGGTCTAATGCGAGTTGTAAGCATAGACCAGTTTTACTAACAAAGGTCCATTTTAATGCAAGTTGTAAGCATAGATCAGTCTTACTAACAAAGGTCCATCCCATTTTATGATGTCAATTAACAAATTAATGTTAATTTTCGGTTAGTAAAATCGGACGAGGAGCCAGAGGAGCAGTCCAAGAACAGTCACTTGGCTTTGAAGGGGTGAATCACCAGAAAGATGGGCTTTTTTGCCGTTAGCTATTGTTTGCCTATTATACTGTTGTGCTACCTATATTATTTATTTTCTTTTGTTTATTACCTGATTTCTTTATTTAAAATAAAACTTGTGATAAAAAATTTGTTTTTGTTATCTTTTGCTGTCATATTCTGTTAGTAAACAAATAGAAAACTTGTTAAAAATTTCTCATTGGTTCATTAACTTAGGTAACTAGTTCTATCTGGAACGTAATTTACTGATTCAATAAAGAATGATAGTATAAGAAGAAGAATTAAAAAACTATCAGAGAATGTGGAATACCATTTAATACACAAGATAAAGGAATCAAAATTTTTTGCAATACAAATTGATGAATCATGTGATATTTCTAAAAAGGCCATATTAATTTGCTACGTCTTTGAATGACTGCAATGCTTAATTGCAAGTCGGACTATCCACTCAATTTTTGATCCAGAATTGGTGGCCAGGCGGCGCTCAACTTCTGCTTTCAATTTGCTATTTTGGTTTCGATTTGGCAGTTGGTTTGATGATGGTTTGAGATGCAATCCTGGTAAGTTATTAATTTAGATGATGAACAACGATGTAAAAAATATGAAAATAAATATTTCTTAAACAGTTAGTATTGTGGTTATTCATCGTGAGGTTGGCTAATGGCCGGAATCTCACAAAGCAAGAACCAATTACCATATTTTACATATAGTTAATACTTCAATTAGTGTGAGAAATTCGTGGAACCCATTATTCGCACTAATCGAGGTCTACCTGTATGTTTATAGAATGAATGCAGATCTTTCATTCACATAATGTAAACAATTCTGTGATAGTAGTGTACATTGCATAATAGCAATTATAGTGGATAGCAATTTACATTGCATTAATGCAAATGCAGTATAAACTACTATCATAGAATAATCTGTAGGAAGAATGGAATTCAAAATATGATTTCATTTGATATTTTGATAATTTTCTATTAATATAATAGCAGATATTCAAATAATAATATGTTTTTGGGAAAATAGATGGCATAGAATAAACTGGGATATACCTATACATATTGTGGTGGACTTGTGGCAGTGCTGGTCATCTCTAACTAGTATGGCTACATTGATGACTGCCTTTGTAGCATTGTCACTTGTATACTCGGCTCTCCATTTGTATTGTTTTTCTCTCATCTGTTCACATCCTGTACTATATTTTATATTTTGAAATAAAGCCTACATTTTAGGTACTACAGACCCAGTGTGTCTCATTTCCCATTACACATACGTAAATATTTAGCACATTTGTGTTATCTAAATGTTCACATATGTGAACATTTTATATTGCTTTGATCATTATATTTTATATGCTCCATTTTTAAATCTCAGTTAATCTTTTAAAATCAATAGTTAATATTAAGATTTTCAGATAATATTTTGTTTCTGTAACCAAGGATTTTGATTATTGATGATAAAAAAATTTTGTCAGATTATAGTTGTGGAATGTGCTCAAAGGATAACATCTATTCAGTGAGAAGACCTGAATATCCTAGAATTTTGCTGATAAGTTCTTCTCAGTTTTTAAATGAGAATGAATAAGTTTTGAATTTCATTCAATTATTGATACTAAATGGAGAAACAATTAAAAAAATTATTTTATATTAATGATTAATGATTATATAAAAATACATTATATAAATCTCTATACAAATAAAAACAGCACAAATTGCTTAATAACAACTTGTGTACTTATATCACTTTATATTTTTGTTTTATCGTTGTTTTTTAACAAAGGATAACTCTGAAACGAAACAAACTATCTTAATGCAGTAAAAAGCATTTTATAGTAGATTTTTTCCAAATTCTGTTCTTACCAGTTTGCCTGTGTAAATAAACTTCAAAGGTTTTGAATTGCACGTACGCTCTTACCCTGTTTCCGCGTAAATGTAGGGTAACTGACATTTTGTACGATTTTGTCGCAAATTTAAAATTTCCAAGGATGAATTATACGGTAATAGCTGCGGAATGAAATTGTTAACGACTCTGTGAAATATTTATACCAGGGGTGGCCAACCTATGGGGCTTGCGCCAAAACTGGCGCATTGCATGATTAGAAGTGGCGCACTGAACCCCCAGAGAAATATTTAAAAAAATTTCTTATACAATTTATTTATATATAAATCTGAAATGCCTGTGCATACCTCTTCACTTATAACGCAATAACAGCTGAATGGATTTTTATGTTTGTCAGAGGATTTACGCAAGAAGGTTTAAAGACAGGTATTGATTATTAGAAATTAATTTTATATATTGCAATTGCATAAATTACTTTGATATATATTCAAGATGGAAGATTAACGTTGAACAACCTCATTGTGTTAGTGACCACGTGATATGACATGTTAGACGGGCAATATCATTAGATTACTAAAAGGACTGAAAAGAGACATAATTTTGTATGGTGCATTTTAACTAAAAAATGAAAAATTGACGCATGAACAATAAAAGGCTGGCCACCCCTGATTTATACGATCGGTTAACATACCTGTATTTAAAGTCCAAATTTGTAAAAACCGCTCTGCACTTACCCACTCTACCTTATATGTTATTTGGTTATTATTAACAAATAAATTAGTAAATGGATATAAAAAATTGCATGTGAATTATACAATTTTATATTGTAAAATCTTCTAAATTTTTATGTAATACAGTATATCAACCTAACAAAATATACTTTAATAAAAGATATACGGTTCGGAATGATAAACCATTTGAAATAAATTCAAAAAGACGTTAGTTCATCAACATGATTTTTCATTTTATTTATCAGGTTTATTACTGTAGGTTCGTTCTAATTTTTCCATTTATGAATATTTCTAATATATAATCTTGACGCACATTTTAAAAATTCTATAATAACATACACGAATGTAATCCGATTGAAAATTTATTCCTTTGAAAATGTTAGCGGCAAAGTAAAATTGTTTACAGTGCAGATTTCTGTAAACATTAATTAAATATCTTATAAGATTACTTCCGCATATATAATACTCATTTACGGACGGATGCACCAACGTTAGTTAAAACAACTTATAACAATCGGTTAGTTAATGATCCCTTAAGCAGTTTAACAGAGATACGTTGCACCAACAGTAGTTATGATTCGGTTAGCTAACTATCTCTCATTAAAGTTAGGAAGGCTGTGATTGGTTCGTTCTGTTTCTTCTACTTCCGGTCGAAATGGCAGACATTACGATTGAGGAGAGTAGCGATGTGGTGTGCAATCGCAAAGAAAAGCCTTCTGCTTAAATTAGCAGCTCGCTAATTTTTCAGAAACGAGAAACATTGCTTGATTTAATTAGATGAAAAATGTAAAAATATTATTTAAAATAAAAGAAACAATGGAGTTTTTTTGAAAGGAAAAGAAGTAACTTGAAAAGTTTTAACTGAAGAATTTACGAGTTATTAAAAACAGGTTAATCATTTAGAATTAGAATATAGATTAATAATTTAAAGGTCAAATATAATTATATATTAGTAATATAAAAATATAGTTGATGTACAATGATTGATGATTGTGTAATATTTATAAATATTGTACTTTATATTTCTTGTATAAATTTCAAGTTTTCATTTTTAATAGCTGCAGGTATTTACAGTAAAAAAATAACTGGTGCTGCAGAAAAGTTAATATCCATTCTAAAAGGTCAATTTGAACCATTAACAAATCCCTTTTCCTGTGATTCATCTTTTCAAAAAGTTCTGATTCTGAAGGTGACTTTCAATATTAAAATAAATTTTAACTATTATCCATAGAATATTATTTAAATTAATAATAATTTTTTAAACCCCTATTTTAACTTAGAGACTATTATGGACTAAGGTAACACTGTATAATGTGTTTCTGCTGAAAACTTCAATAATTCTTTGGAGAAATTCATGAATGAAGTTAGTGATTTTATTTTATTGGAATTTTATGTAGCATGTTTATAAATATTTTCAAGAATATATTCCTAAACCAAATTACTTTTAGTCTTCTCATATATTATGAAAATAATTTTATAATGTATACAATATATACAATTATATATAAACTTTTCTTTTTCAGAAAGAAAATATCCCAAGTATAAATGTTAATATTCCTTGGAACAGTGTAGACAGACAAATAAAAGGAAAATTAATGACATTAATGCCATGAATAGTGTTGGTATATTATCAGGAAAAAAAAAAAGTTCAATATTTAAATAGATTAAAAGAGCATGAAGAATCAGAACATGAAAAAACTTGAAATTGATAGAAACATAAATAAATTTTTTCAATATAGCGAGCAAAGAAATTCAAAAATTTGTTTCTTGATGAACATAATAAAATATGTATTAAAACTGATAATTTTTTATTTAATAAAGTTTATTTAAAGAGCAATTTATAGATTCTTATATGTATTTTTACACAGTTTATATAATTAAAATGAATTTCTTCTTTAAATACTTAACAAATAATTGATCTTTGAATATTTCAGTTATATAATTCAATATAAATCTCAGAATACGTATAAAAGTACACTGTAATATTAAGGAAATCTATTATTACAAGTATATAATTTTAAATATTAAAATAATTTATTATTCGTCTCCATATTAAACTAAAAAAATCGCTTTGTCGTCGATAACTCTATGAGGACTGTGGAGCTTAATCTTCCTCATTGGGCGATTAATTTAATCTCTTACTTAACTTTTGGTTAAACTCTAACTACACTTGGTGGAACGAAAAAATTTTAAAGAAGAGTTATTTTTAACTGATGTCAGTGCAACCGGCCAATAGTAGGCATGAATTATATATGACTTACCGATATATAAACATATTGATATATGAACAGTTTTATGCTGTGCATCCATTTAATGTTTACTGATAACTCAAAACATAGTAAATTTATAATACAATGGAACCTCCATAGTTGACCATCTCTCTAAATTGAACTAATCTTCGTAGACCGGACATTCGCCATATGTATACAATAGAAATATATGTGATACAGTTGATGAATAATTATGTCTATGTTATTGTATGTATTAATTTAATCATGTCATGAAAATTACGTAATTAAGCTGTCCCTCACAAAACTCGCTTTACCCATTTCTTCAGAAAATGAATTAATCCTTTCTAAAATTCAATGTTCATCACATGGAATTCCAGTAATTACAATCCATCTTCGATACGTTACCGGTCTGTTACCGCAATAGGTGAAAACCATTTCAGAATAGACTGTTCATTAAGAAATTATAAGACCACTCAGCTGACATTGGGAATTAGTATGGAAAAGTTTTTATTGATCAAAATATTTTCCAAAAATAAAGAATATAATGCTCACTCTATAGTCCAATTGCAATCATTGTTGTAGTTTATCTGATTCTTATGCAACAATAAAAAATTAAAGTGCAGTTTTTTTACAGTGTTAAGTATTTATGAGATCATATGAATAAAAAAGTTAGGAATTGGGGAAAAAATTAAATTGGGCCTTCTTTTTTTCACAGTAACATCATATATACATCCTGGTATTCACATTATTAGCTTTTTCAGTAGCTCTTTGGAAATTACATTCCATGCACTCATTATTACTGTTTGGAGTTCATTTGAATTATTATATTGATTGTTTCCAGCATAAATCTTCCTACTAAGGATGCCTCATAGATTCTTAATGGGATTAAGATCTCGGTTATTGGAAGGACACTTCAAAACATTGATCTATTCTTTTGTAAATCATGCTTTTGTTGATTTTGATACATGACATGGACCATTGTCTTGTTGAAATATTTATTCAGGGCCTCCAATATATGGACCAAGAGAGATCAATCCATTGTATAGCAATGGATTGATCTCTTTTGGTCCATCTATTGAATATATACAGGTACTCCTCACTTAACGACCTACCTGTTTAATGACTGCTCGAATTTACATCTGAGCTTAAGACTGTTTTTTTAATGGAATATTTGGTTTTTGCTCATACACATTCATCGCTTACAACTTTTGTTTGTAATTTCCCTGTACTTGTAGTTCCAAAAACTGGAAGAAAAATTACTGTACTTTGTGCGTAATTAAGATATAAATTTTTAATTTGAAATTTGTTTCCAATATTTTAATATAGAAACAAGTTTTTTGCTTACCGACCAATTCATTCTACGACCGAGTTGTGAGAACGAAACCCAGTCGTTAAGTGAAGAGTACCTGTATATCTGAATTTATTCAGTCACTGACAATAACCAAATCTTCTTTTCCATGAAATGCAAAAGTACCCCAAGTCATGATGGAATCTCCCCAAGTTGTCAATTGTATCTATCATTTGGCTCTCATCACAGATCATATCAATAATATCTTTAGCCATCTGGACCATCCAAATTGAATTTTTTTCATTTAAAATTACAATTAAAATGACAGCCTATTGCCTAGGATATGAATTTTTTTGGCATAGTTCAATTTTACCTCCTTATGGACAGTCAGCAGTTTTGGAACAGTCTTCCTTTTAAGATATTTCAGATGGAATTTTTTCTCAATCCTTTCCATCACTGTCACATGGCTTACTTTTCCATCAAAGTCTTTGCAGATTTCACAAGTGGACTTTGATTTTGACACTGCAAGGCTTGAAATTCTTCTCAAATTTCTGGGAGAAACGGCAGGTTTACTTCCAGTTCTCTTCATGGTGCCGTATTTGTCTTTCTTAAAATAATGTTATATACAGCAGTCTTGGGTCTTCCTAATAACTTAGCTATTTCTTTCTCTGATTTTCCATTGCCATATAAAAAATAGGTTTTTTTTTAATTTCTTTCTTTGATAGTTCTTTATCTTGAGGCATTGAACTTAAGAATGTCTATATAATAGACAAGCACTTTACATTGGTTCACTATTATTTAAATATGCAAATTAGTAAATTGTACAATGATGGAAGCATCTATTCAAAGATAGAGGGGGTGATCTTATAAATACTTAATACTGTAAAAATGACTGCACTTTAATTTTATATTGTTTCGTAAGAATCAGATAAATACAACAATGATTGCTGTTGTACTATGGAGTAAGCATTATTTTATTTGCGTATGGAAAATATTTTGATCAAATAAAAACTTTTCCATATTAATTCCCAATGTCAGCTCAGTAGTCTTATAATTTCTTAACATACCTTATAGCTAAAGCTAAAACATGTTTAGAAAAAAATCCAAACACCTTCAATATATAAATTTCTATTCTAACGTTTTGTTAGAATAGAATTCGTATTCAAAGTGGATTCTTTTAATTTGTAGAGGAAAATTTTTAATTATTGATTATAAAATTTTTGAAATATCAAATTTAATCAAAGTTAATTTGTTGATTATAATCTTTGTGCATTTCTAGAATAAATTTTTATTATAGGATTCATATTCATGATAATCAGTTTCAGTATTGTGTATTTCACATTGAAAATAGTGCCAGTTTCCTATTTTAGTACTTGCACATTAATATTTCATTTCTTGGAATCATTACGATAACTTGCTTTCATAGTCCTATAACTGATACAGGACATCTTATACATATTTTACTGATAATTTGATTCCTAATCTTAAGCTTGATAAAGATCATATGGAATAAATTCAGTGCATTTACAGCAGTATTTATAAATTAATTGAATAATTAAGTATAAATTATAAATTGTAAAGTAATAATATATCTTATCTATTCAGCATTTTCCTATTGTGATAAAAATACATTCAGCTAAAAATTTCTTATATTTGTTTTAATGATTTATTTTTTTAGCAGCTGTTTTAAAATTATTCTGAATGTCAAGTTATATTTGATTTATATAAAAATTGTTATTTAATAAGCAAAATCTTAAACATTAAAATAAAAATTAAATTCATTTATTATTATTTGCAATGAAATTAATTCTAATATAATAAGAACAATAATTTATATATTTGAATATTTACATTTAAAGCATTATAATAATTTTATAGATATAAATCTTAATGATACGGCCCGCTTCATCCTAAAGATTGTTTATCTGGCCCTCGGCAGAAAATAATTGCCCACCCCTGCCGTAGAGCATCCCAGATGTGTTCACTAGGGTTAAGGTCAGGAGAATTGTCTGGTTAAGCCATACAAACAACGATTTGTATGTTGAAGGTCTTATAGGATGATAATATCTCAACTATAATCTGGCTGTGTGGCTGATCATTATTGTCTTGTAGGATAAAAGAATTTAATTTTCCCTCTTGTTCTCTCCTGTGATGGGGAATAAGAGGCATACAGACTGCTGATTACCTTTGATTCCTTTGTGAAGCCTTCTGTGTACAATAGAAACAGATACCAATACAGGGGAATCCCTTGATTAGTGCAGGTTTGAATAATGCAGTTTTGATTAGTACGCTAAAAAAAATTGAGACCATCCTTTGATAATATGTGGTGCAGATTTGATTAGTGTGCTTCAAGAAGTGCTATTATATATATATATATAAAATCGCATATATAAAACATATGTGATATAATATTTAAAAATCACATATATATATATTTTTTTCTATTTGCAAACCCTCTGAAGCGTTGACAATTGAATCTCAGGGATTATAGTCTACATGGTTAGAACATGCAATAAATTTATTTTATTTATTTATTTATTGTTAATTCTGTTAATATTACAACTTTTACCATATAATCGCTATATTTTAAATTCCTTCGTAATTTTATTTACTAATAAATTTAGCATGAATGGCAACTACCTAATAATAGCCATTATAGTATTATATAGCCACCCCTGCCTTCAGTTCCTTTCCAGTACTTGATGTCTATGCACGTGCAATTATTTTTTACAAAATTTATGTAATTTTGTGAAAAATAAATTTTAATTCTTACTATAAATTTTTAAATACCTATACGTATTCCTCAATGATTTAAAATAGATGTAATGCAATATAGATACATTTTGAGAGAGGGAAAAAAATACATGTTTATAATTTTGATACTTAAATATTTGAAACTGCTTAATCGTATTATAAATCTTAATAAATGAAATCAGCACTAAATTGCAGAATGAACTAAATACTTTATTTAACTATTCTGCGCTAACGTTTTCAGCTAAACAGCCATCCTCAGGCGCTTTCAAACTAAAATATTCAAAAAAAGAATATACTGTTGTTATGGTGATAGCTTTACAAAATCAACTATTTCGTTGTAGATACAAGTTTGTTAATAGTCATAACTATAAGATTACAAATATAAAAGCTAGAATTAAAATAAAATAAAATAAAAATTATTGTAATAATAAGTGACCACTGGTTATATGGTCAATGCTATATATGATTAACATTATTTATTTTACTCTTTCCTATCAATGGTGTATCTCCAAGGTTGTGGGGGTTCCCACACTAGTCTATTATTCAGGAGTTTCTCATTTTTCTCCCTTTTTAAGATTTCTAATGTCTTAGTGATTTCCGGTCTCGTTCTCTTCGGGATGGGTCTTATCACTTCTGCTTCTTCCCATTTTATAGTCAAGTCATTGGGATGGGTCTTATCACTTCTGCTTCTTCCCATTTTATGGTCAAGTCATTGGTATAGACCAGGGCTGTCCAATTATAATGACCCCGAGGGCCGCAACCGTCGTTATTAGAGACATGGAGGGCCGCAGCTACAAAAAAGAGGGGGAGGGGGTTGAAACTTGATACTATGGTTATAACAAACGAAATGAAAAAATATAACACTTTTTCGAAACAAATTTTACTTCCAGATTAACAAACAATTATTACAAAATTATATTTATCAGATTGTATCTAATAAACATATTAAATGTCAAAACAAAAAAACAAAAAATTATAAAATAAAAAAGTGTGTATGTACCTGTTCAATGTGATAAATGAGGACGAGCAGCATCATTTACAAGGGCTGGGATATTTACATTGATTTCTGTTGTAGCTAACCGCAGATGTAAAAGGATGATGCTCCTTCTTGGGTTTGTTCATTTTTTGTTGGGATTCTATACACCCCACTTCTACTCCATTGTTGTATCGGTTCCTTGTCCATCCTTAAGAGGTTATAGATAGTTGGACCTCTGTATGATGTTAGCTTTTTACTATTATTCCTGGCAATTCTTTGTACTACTTCTAATTCTCTCATTTGGTGTGGTACTGGTAAGTACTTACATTCGTCCTTCTCTGGTTGGTGCTGGTTATTGTGCTGCTATGTGGTTATTTCATTTTCTATTTCCTTTAGGATTATTTTTAAGAAGGATTTTTCATATCCGTGCTGTTCTCCTACATTATCAATGTATGAAATTTCTTGTTTTAAGTTCTCTTCCTTATTACAGTACAATATAGTTCTTCTGTAAAAACTTCTAAGCGCTGATTTTTTATATACCATTGGGTCATTCGACCATCTTGGAATAATGATTGGTATATACGTAGGCTTTCGATATACTGTAGTTATTATATCTCCCTGGTTTAAATTAATCTCTAGGTCTAGAAAATGTATTCGTGCCATACTATGCTGGTCCGAAATTAAGTATAGTCCATATTTTCCATTGTAAGGGCTTTAGCAAACTCATCAATATTATTCGATCTTCTCCATATGATTAAGATATCGTCTATATATCTGGTGTATAGCTTCATTTCAGCTTGAAAGTTTGGTAATCTTTCCTTTTCCATGGCTCTAAGGGTAATTTCTGCTAATACCCTGGCCATTGGACTACCAATGGGTACTCCTAGCATCTGTTTATACAGCTTGTCTTTGAATGTAAAGTAAGATTCATGGCATATTATGTATGCTAAGTCACGTAATAGGTTCAAAATTCTATTTGCTTGTGGAATGTTCTCTATGAGGAACCGGTAGAGCCAGTATGCCTGTTTTTCTACCGTTGGTGAAAATACCAATAGTGGAAGAATTAATTCAATAGAAAGATGAACTTGAAAAGGAGAGAATAAGATGGGAATATGTAAATAGGAGAAGGACTAATAATGCAAAGGACAGAAGTCGAAATAAGGAGGAAATACTTATAATGAGAAGAACGAATAAATGGATCGAGGACAACAACCTGGTCGAAACAAGAGAAGATAAGAGCAAGAAGATGGCACTAATACGAAGACAAGAGTACGAAGGATTCTTAGAACAATACGTTAAAGACATCAATCCAAGAGCATTATTGGAAGATCCCACAAATAAAGATAGCAGCAAGAGTTAATGGAATAGTGAATAATAAGAAAAAATATGGCACTGATCACTTCAAGACTGTTTGGCTTTGTAAAAACCAGGAAAACACATAAATCTCCGATAGCAGTAAGACCTATAGTTGAAAAAAGAAGAGCACCGACGTATGCTCCAGAGAAAGTTCTAGCAAAATGGTGCTTAAATATACTAACAGATAATGAACTAACATCAAACGCTGCTACTGATGTATTAGAAAGAATTAAAAAGCTAAAATATAACCAGAATGACATATTTGTAAAATATGACTTCGAAAGTCTATACCCATCACTACGCCTGGAGCCTACATGCTTATTATTCTATAAGTTTTTGCTTGAGAATCTGCCAGAGTCGCACGTATGTGCATCACTTCTTAGAGACATTGTACCTACAATCTGTTACGAGTCATATTTTGTGTTTAAAGATGCCTTTTATCAACAAACAAAGGGTATCCCGATTGGTAGCCCAATTGCAGGAGTACTTGTGGAAATAACTCTAAGAAGCTTAGAAATGAAAATAGTAAATAGTTTTCAACCGTTGTTGAAATTCTACATAAGATACGTAGACGACATCTTAACCGTATGGAAGAATGATAGTGGAGTTAAAAAAATTAGCAGAAGAATTCACATTAGAAGCAAATGGCTTGACACTAAGAATAGAGCAGCAAAGCAAAGGTGAATTAAGCTACTTGGATATAAAAATATTAGCAGAAGGAAATGAATTAATAACATCAGTTTACCGTAAGCCGTCGTATGAACTGGTAATAATTCCAAATTGGTCTAAAGATCCGATGAAGTACAAAAAGGCTGCCTTCAGATTCTTGTGTAGAAGAGCTATTGAGTATTGTATGAAAGATGATGATAAGAGGGGAGAGAGAGATTATATAGTGATGGTCGGAATGGAGCATGGGTACAAAAGATGGTTTATTCTAAACTTATATGAAGATATAGAACGGAAATTGCTTAATAAGAATGTGGAGAGTAGGAGCAGGTCAGATAGGCAGGAAATTGAGGATGGCGAAGAGCATTATATGCCTGTACCACATGGCCTATCTAAATATGGTTTTATAAGAAAGCTGATGAAAAGTCAAGGCAAGAAGTTAGCGAGTAGAAGGCTTCCAATGATAAATAGTAGCTTAAGGAATGACAAACACCCCCCTAGAAGAATCAGAAAAAATAGGTGTATATGAAGTATCAGTAAAGAATGAGCAAAAAAGTGAGTGCTGAAATATATAGGGGTTACATTGAAAACTCTGGAACAGAGACTAGCGGAGCATAGAAGATTTATATAAGGAACGAAAACTTGAATACAGCGCTAGCAGTGGAAGCTTACGGGAATGACGAGAGAATATTTTGGGATAAAGCAAAAGTGATTAGACAGGTAGCCAATAATGAACATAAGTACTTAACAGAAGCGTTAGAGATAGTGAAAAGGCAGGATAATGAGGACTTATTGAATGAAAAAGTAGTGGGTATACCAAAAGTGTGGGAATACGCATTTAAAATGAAAAATTAACTTATTTAAAGCTTGTTTTTACTTTATTATTTATGTATATCTCTAAAGATTTATCATGTGTATGTAACCATGGTTACCGTTTTTGTTTATGTAGTTTTTGTTGAGTAATTTTTTTTTTTTTTAATCTCTAGCTTGTATTATTTTTAAAAATGTTAATAGAACAAAAAATGTTCTTTGAACGGTTAGTCTTCTGGAACAATAGTATGAAATATTTGTAGGAACCTGAAGATGGCTTGAGATAGCCAAAAACGTTTATTTGTTTATAAAATCGTGTTTTATTAAAGTATTTACTATGCTGCTGATAGTGCTTGTATCATTTTTACATCTCAATATTCTTCATAATTACCAAAAAAAATATCTCCTAATATGAAGTTATCTTAAAAATTATTGTACTTTTAAGATACTGTCAAGTTGTGTGCACTGTTCAGACATGACATGTTTGTAGAGGTCAATGTAAATACTAGAATCGCATCATTCATCATGCATTATCTATGTCGATAGGTCGATATTAACTTGTAGTAGAATACTACATTATCAAATAGCAAGATTTCATTTATCTTATAATAAAAAAAGTCTGATAATACACTTCCCCCAACTATGCCCTTAATCCACTCTGCCTTATATCATTAATATAATTAAATGTATATAAAATATACATTTAATTATAATAATGATATACTTGTATAGCAATTTAAAGAGATTAATAATGATTAAAGATCATTATTAAAATAAATAATGATATACTTGTATTATAATATAGTAATTAATGTAGTAAAAAATAAATATACATAAGCAAGCTATTTTTTTAATCATCATAATTTAGGTGTGCTGCAGAATATAGGTTCAAGTGTGCCATGAGTTAAAAATGGTTGAAAAACACTGGCATAAAGTAATGATCATATGAATATCTAATAGGTCTTATCGGATTAATGTCACTTCCCTATAGGCTTACATTCGTGTCTCTGATGATGTCAGTTCACCAAAATTTGCATAATTCAGTGTTTGTGAGTGTGAATTTGCATAGTAACTCCATGTATAATAGCATTTCCCACTGGTGGCACATTTCAGAACTTATTTTTTTACTTAATGAAATCAAATTCCCATAATCTAGAAAATATATACATCAAAATTGGCTGAGTTTGCCCAACAGATTCTTGGCTATCAGGCTCTAAACAGCTCCTTTTTAATTATGCTACCCTATATTTTCAAATTTGTATTAATTTAATAATAATAATTAAAAATAATAATTTTAAGTTAAATTTAAGTAAAAAAAATTTAGCTGATAACATCAGATGGCACAATAAAATGCTTTAAACTTTCTAGAAATTAAAATTTTATGAAAATTGAGTGCTATTGATATAAAGTATCATATTATTTCCATATTTGCATCACAGGACAATATGATTAAACATAAAATTTACAGTACTCTAATATCAAAATGTTAAGATTATACAATATTTATTAAATTCTATTTCAACATTATTCCAAATTTTTTGTAATAAAATGCTATTCTAATGATGATCATCTTGCTATTTATTCTAAATATATCCATTCACTTTTGATGCTTTAATAATTTAAACTTGTTAAAATTTTGTTATATATTGAATTAATAAAATTATGAAATTAATTATGAATTATTTTAATTTTTAGTTAGTAGAAAAAGCTCTCTCAGCATTTATTCAAGCTCTTTATGAAACAAGTATGGTAGCTGTAGTCCGATATGTTTATTCAACTAACTCTGCACCAAAATTAGGATTCCTTTCTCCTCGAATTAAGAAAGAATATGAAGTATCAAAAAATTTATATATATATATATATATTGAATATATGATATTTACAAGGTGTATCCAAAGGTTTGGGCAATTTTGGGAATAAACTTTCTATCAAAATCATGAAAAATTCATAAGAATATAGAGTTACAATGTTTCTTATCAAGTTACAACTCTTATCTTTTCTGAAAATAAACAGATAAAAATGCCTGCTAAATGAAATATTCTTTAAGAATATATTACAATATTATTATTATTATTATTATTAGAATTTAATGTATATTAATTACATTTTTTTGGAAACTTAGATTTAGTTTTGTAGTTTAGTTAAATCTTTCAGATGCACCTTGTGTGTGTGTATACATATTAATAAAGTTAAAGAAAATAATAATCAAAACTGACTTTAATTAATTTTAAAATTTTTCAGTCTCTTGTTTTCATACAGTTGCCATTTATGGAAGATTTGAGACATTTTAGCTTTACTTCTCTTGATGCAAATGCCAAGAATTTACCAACAGGTAAATTATGTAAATTAATGATAATGAACTTTATAGAACTTGATCTTAGCAAATATTATAACCTTGCTCTTTTTTATTATTAGCATTTTAATCAGGGTTTATGAATTTTGACTATAATCATTTTAAACATATAATTTTTTTCTATTTGTCTTATTAACTTAATATTCTGCCTAAATATATATATTATTTATATATAAATATTTGTATTAATTTTATTCATATGAATTTATCAAAAATATTCACATGAATTTTATTGTAGAAATAAAATAACAATATAAATTATGAAAGGATTACACTGTATTTCTATAGGCTAATCATAATACAGGCAATCTCTGACTTACACAGATCTGACGTACAGTATTACAGTACATTACAAATCCATACTCATATAAGATTAGTTATAGTTAATTATCCAATTCTGAAACTAGAATCCTGATGAAAAACTGAAGGTGTGGGACTTGGAATTGAGTCCAGATCCTTCAAAATGATAAGCGACTGTTTTACCATGTGACTTATGTGTTTATTTTTTTAATATAACTGTTTTTAATGTTAGGTCTTTCTGGCACACTAGTATTATATAACATATGCTCTGAAATACATGTTTCTGACTAAAGTTGCTGAACTTTGAGAGTTTTCAAAAATTTGAACTGACAAGCTATTATTACTAAGTAAAAGCTTGAACTATCTGAGCTTTTTCAATAAAAATGATTAATAATTTGTACTTTAAAACTGAATAATCATTAGTCAATATAATTGTGACAATAATAAATGATTTGTAGTTTGGTTTTGCTTTGTCATATAACATTTGCCTATATCAAAATGTACCGAATACAATGTTCATGAAAATAAAAATAATCATATGTGAAAGCCACTTGTAAAATGCAAACAATATTAAGAAATAATAAAACTTACAAACATTTTGTAAAAGATTCTGTCGCTATTAGTCTGTGAAGTATTTTGTAAAAGAGCATGATAAACCCAAATAAAACCATAACAAATAACAACAGCTATAATTTGGTCAACAGACTTAAATGTAAAAATTTAATTTATAAAAATAGCATAAAAGTGAATAATTCATTCAAAAATAAGTTTAAAATATGCTAAAAAACTAAATGCTAAATGAAATAGCAATATTTAATATAAAGGCATAAGAGCTAGAATAATAATAAATCTTTTTTAAAAAAGTTTAAAAGTTTAAAAACAGAATGATTAAAATGCTGTAAGCATTCAGTAAAATAAGAGAATTGATTAAAAGATGTTTTCATTAATAAATGTCCAGTTGCAAAGATCACAGAATGGTCAGTCATCATCCATTAAGTGATATTGATGCAAAGAGCATGAATGTGTCCTTTGCAGAGTCTTGGAAGCAGATTTCCTCTCTCCTCTTTCTACATTAAGTTGATTCATAATGCTGGACAATTGGTTTGATTTGTGGAGTGGAGTTTGTTACATATCTAGTATCCACAAGACTGTTCTCATATAACTATTACAATTATATAAAAACTTCAAATCACTACAGAAGGGATGGATATCCTTCAACAGTTTGTTTGGCATCTGCTTGACAATGTAATTTTCCGTTGTTCAATAAATATCATTAACTAACTTAAAAAGGCTCAAGGATGGAGCTCAAGTTTATTTGCAAAAACTCTTGAATTTGAGTCATCTATTTATTTATAAAAACTCTTGAGCTTCAAGATCAAGCTCTCTTGAGCCAGCAACTCTAATTTTGACTTATATAAGGTCTATCAGAATGATCCATTTATGTAAGTCAGGGACTGTCTATATTTGTTTTAAGCATTGATTTTTTTTTTATTAAATTTTATAGATTTAAAAATGTAAAATAATTAGCTTGTATACCCTACATTCCCTGGAAATTTCTGATGCATCATTTATAGGAAGATATTAGTTTTTGGTTTAAAAGATCTTTTGATAGATACAAATGGTATTCTGTCTGTAGCCAAAGCTGAATATAATCAAAACTTTTGGGTGTGATGATGTCATAATGACTTTGCTTTGTAAATATAGGAAACTCTTAAGTTTTCTAATAGTGTCATTTGACTCATTAAATTAGTTCTTTTATGATATACGATATCTAGTTGATTTCTGAATACCCATTTTAGTTTCTTGATCTATTATTCCTTAAACACGATTTATTTATATCAACTTGATATATAATCCTATTAAAAAATATTGTTGTATTTATTTTAATATTTACATATCACAGGAGAGTCGTCTTCAATGTGCCCCCCTTTATAACAAAATCATAAAATTATACAACATTAAATTTTGAATAATAAACATTAAAATTTTTGAAAGCTCTTACAGAAAACGATCTCCCAATTTTATACAATCTATATTTTTTAATTAACTAAATGCTATTTAATTTTAAACAATAATTTGATATATTTATATATTTGATATCATTAAACAAACATACAGAAAATACTTTTTCATCAATTTTATATCATGTTTTATAATCAAGTTATTTAAATCTGTGGAATGTCAGACACAATTTCCTTTGGAAGTTGCCTGTGAATTATTTACCATCTGCTTCCCAGATCAGATGTAAGTTCTAAATGGGAAAAAATGACAATTATAAGTGTTCTAGACCAGGGGTTGGCAACCTTTTTTAATAAGAGAGCATATTTCAGAAATGCGGGGGATTGGTGGGCACCATCGGAATTTCAATGGGCACCATAGGACATAGTAGCTGGATAGAGCAGGTCCGGGATAGAGTATACGAGGATAGTGGGGACAGAAAACAGTTCACTATATGCACCATCATATGTCTCTAGTACTCGAAAATTGATTCATCCAATGGCGCTAAGATTCCGTTTTAGTCAAAAATTTAATTGTACAATTTGTACAATCGTTAAAATTGCGAAAATAAAATCAAAATGTGCAATTGTAAAGAATTTTTACTGAAATTATTCATTACAACTATGAATATTTGTTGTTCAAATATCTAAAATTTAGATTTCAGATATTTAAACAGCGGACACTTAAAATTGCTTTGCGAGCACTAAAGTGCCCGTGGGCACCACGTTGCCGACCCCTGTTCTAGACTATATCGAATAGAAGTGATGATAAACACCAGTGAACGAACGTATTCCAAAAGGAAGACTTTTGCTCTCTTTCACATAAAATCAAAGTCATAGTTAAGACTAAGTAAGTGTTGCAATAGGAATTGGATTACAAAGTAGATGGTGCAGGGAGAGTAAAATTATGGGAAGAGAAAATATATACAGGTAGGCCTTGATTAGTGCGAATAATTGGTTCCACGAATTTCTCGCACTATTCGAAGTATTAACTATATGTAAAATATGGTAATTGGTTCTTACTTTGTCAGATTCCGGCCATTAGCTAACTTCACAATGAATAACTACAATAAACTTAACACTAACTGTTTAAGAAATATTTATTTTCATATTTTACATCATTGTTCATCATCTAAATTAATAACTTA
>AYEL01065001.1:0-13212 GCA_000484575.1 Olivierus martensii | reverse complement strand
AATGATAGGTTAGCATGGGAGCCCCCGCAACCTTGGAAATATGCCATAGGTAGAGAAAAGAACACATGAGCTTATATGTAACTGGGGAATATACGAACTATAGCGCTCTTAATACTACTAAATTCCATAAAGTGAATTTTATTCTGTTCAGTTTTATTTTGTTTGTGTATATATATTTTTGTTTATTTTAATCTAATTTTTTATTTCTGTATATTTATGTCTGTATCATATACCCATAATTCCCTTGTACATTGTTCCTTATTTGTATTATTAATATTATAACTGTCGATCGATTGGGGCCAAGTACACTTATTACATACATTAAACTTTTTGAAAAGTTATCTCCAAAGCAACTGTATATTCTTTTTTAAAATATTTAAGAACTTTTGATTCAAACAGCACCTGAAGATGGCTGTATAGCCAAAAACGTTGGCGCACTGTATATAAATAGTGTTAGTATTCTACTGCAGTTTAGTGCTGTCTAGTATCTTAAGTATTATAATTGTCTTGTGCAGTTTGAGTTAGTTAAATAATGAAAATGATTTAATTAAAATCGTATGGTAACTATATCAAACCAGAAAAATAATAATTAAATATTATTATTTATGCTGTATTGCCACACCTTAGAAATGGATATGCTTGGTTAATCATTAATAACTATCCTATATTTCTTTCTCTGTACTATTATTAGTGATTCCTCTAGGAGTAAATTTTTGTTGTTTGAGCAACTTTTTACGACTTTTGCTTCACTGTGTAAAATTTGTTAAGGTGTACTCGTAGAAACTCTTAGCTAGGGCGGTAGAGAGATTGCCATTCATTATATTATGCTGGTGTTCCTTAATTCTTACCGATAAATTTTTAGATGTTACATCTATATATTCTTCTTGTTGATTTAGAGTTATATTATAAATAGATATAACAAAAAATCCAGAGCACTGTGGTTTATCATATGGTTCTTTATCATTTCACAGTCTTGTAAATATGGTAGAATTTCTTCTAGCTGCTAAGGTCGTGCATAACTTTCTTGCTTTAGATTTAATTGGTGCAAGCTTCGCCCCTTTATATGCTATACTTAGATATCTCTTACTTGCAGATGTTAGACATTCATCCATGTTTTGTGAATTATTTTGCACGTTAAAGTTATTCCGGATCTTATTATAAATGTTTAAAATAAATCTGTGTGTTTATCCATGCATACTTCCAACCTTAATTATGTAATCTAATTCTTGTTGTCTTGTAACATCTGTATATAGAAAAACCATCATCACCACAATAATTCCAGCCTGGTCAAATGTATATTGCTTTTATGTTCCTTCAGCCTAATTGCTAAAGCCCTTATTGTATTGCCTATATATATTTCATGTTGTTGAAGAGTAATTCCCTTGTACATTGTTCCTTATTTGTATTATTAATATTATAACTGTCGATCGATTGGGGCCAAGTACACTTATTACATACATTAAACTTTTTGAAAAGTTATCTCCAAAGCAACTGTATATTCTTTTTTAAAATATTTAAGAACTTTTGATTCAAACAGCACCTGAAGATGGCTGTATAGCCAAAAACGTTGGCGCACTGTATATAAATAGTATTAGTATTCTACTGCAGTTTAGTGCTGTCTAGTATCTTAAGTATTATAATTGTCTTGTGCAGTTTGAGTTAGTTAAATAATGAAAATGATTTAATTAAAATCGTATGGTAACTATATCAAACCAGAAAAATAATAATTAAATATTATTATTTATGCTGTATTGCCACACCTTAGAAATGGATATGCTTGGTTAATCATTAATAACTATCCTATATTTCTTTCTCTGTACTATTATTAGTGATTCCTCTAGGAGTAAATTTTTGTTGTTTGAGCAACTTTTTACGACTTTTGCTTCACTGTGTAAAATTTGTTAAGGTGTACTCGTAGAAACTCTTAGCTAGGGCGGTAGAGAGATTGCCATTCATTATATTATGCTGGTGTTCCTTAATTCTTACCGATAAATTTTTAGATGTTACATCTATATATTCTTCTTGTTGATTTAGAGTTATATTATAAATAGATATAACAAAAAATCCAGAGCACTGTGGTTTATCATATGGTTCTTTATCATTTCACAGTCTTGTAAATATGGTAGAATTTCTTCTAGCTGCTAAGGTCGTGCATAACTTTCTTGCTTTAGATTTAATTGGTGCAAGCTTCGCCCCTTTATATGCTATACTTAGATATCTCTTACTTGCAGATGTTAGACATTCATCCATGTTTTGTGAATTATTTTGCACGTTAAAGTTATTCCGGATCTTATTATAAATGTTTAAAATAAATCTGTGTGTTTATCCATGCATACTTCCAACCTTAATTATGTAATCTAATTCTTGTTGTCTTGTAACATCTGTATATAGAAAAACCATCATCACCACAATAATTCCAGCCTGGTCAAATGTATATTGCTTTTATGTTCCTTCAGCCTAATTGCTAAAGCCCTTATTGTATTGCCTATATATATTTCATGTTGTTGAGCTATCTTTAGTTCATTATCTTAAAAAGTTTTAAATAATCTTGTAACTGACCAAGATAAAATAATAATTGAAAATAATTGATAAATAATTGAAAATATTCCCTAGATTTCTTATTTCTAATATCAATAAAATTATAGGAGAAATAAATATTTTTGTTTAGTTCTCTTTTAATATTGAAATTTATACTGCATGAATACATTAATATTCAATATATATATTAAAAAGCTTAAATAATTCTGTGGTTATTTGCCAAAACTGATAGGTACAATTTAATAACTTTTCAGGAGGGGGAAAATAAAAATTGGAAAACTTTTGATGATGCATTTTTACTTGTTTTGCAGCCAATTTTTGTCCTATTTTCATGAAATTCGGTAATTAAAAACTTTATAATAATCTTTATTGCTCAATATGATTACATTTAACCCCCAGTTCTGACTAACATTTTTATCTGACATAACTTATTTTGGTGAAGAATCAAAACATTAGCTATATACATTCTATCCTTACATAAAATGAGAAATGCTGAGTGAATTTCAGTTTTGCTGATAAAACAATTATAATTTTAAATAACTTATTTTTTATTTATATTAGTTATTTGAAAGTTACATATCAACTCTTACTTAGGGAATGAATAATAATTATTTACAAACATCAGTATGTGCATTTTAATAATTGTGTTAAACTGAAATAAATTAACTTTTTAAAATAAACATAATAAATAAGTTTTTAAATAGCATCAGATACATTTACACTGGTGTTAAGATTTTGATAAAACAGATGGTAGACTGGATTGAGGTATTGAAGAAGTTGAAGAAAATCTTCTGCAATTTTATAGCCTTAGATCCATGATATACCAGTAATAAGGTTGGGAGTTGCTGATCCCTTCGCTTGAGTCTAATTTGGGAAAATGCATTGAATTTATCATGTAAATATTTTACTTCTATGATTCTCAGTTCTTTACCAAATTTAAGAACTCTAATGTAATGCCACCTATTGTTTTCCCCAGTAACAGTTTTGTCTCGCTTCACATAGATGCTTTGGAAAAGCAATGAATATGCTAGAAAGTCCTGCCTCTGCATTTTAACAATCTGAAAACTCTTCTTTCAAGGTGCAGTTCTAAAAAGTTGGTACCAATCATGTGGGATCCCAATTTTAATTTTGGAGAATTTCTTGGCACAGTCAATTCTTGCATGGTCAGCATCGTATTCCATTCTGTTATGACTGACTTCCAGGAATTTATGTTCAATCATAGTAGTGTTAGGTGTTATGAACGAAAAGAGACAATGTGTCTGCACTAGTGTTATTTTTGTTTTGTACGTGGCAAGAGTCAGAATAGAGAATGACTTTTTTAATCGTATCTGGATGGTTTTTGAAGTATTTAATTAGGTATGACACTATTTGATCTGCTCCCCAGACTGACAGTCCCTCATGCCACATGAAATATGTAATAGCATTATAAGTACAGTTTTTAATGGTGAGGTTATATGTCCACAACTGCTTTTTGTAGTAGACTACATTCGTGGATAAGCCAGGTGTTGGTAGGTTTTGTTACAAACCAAACACTATAACATTCATCATGCCATTACTATTTTTTGAGAGCACTGTCTTTCTTTTTCTCCTCGTATGCAATATCTGCCAGTTCAAGTTGTTTATTCTTCTCTTCTATTGCCTTTGCACGAGTTTTTTCACATTTTGCAGTCTTCTTCGCATTTTCCAAACTGTCACGTCTTACAAGTATCAATATTAGGATTTTTAAATTTATATTCTAATTCTTTGAATATCTTTGCATATACAGAAATTCAGCCTGAATTATTTAAGTGATTCAGATTTTTAAAATAAACTCATTATTATCATTATAGTTTACAATGAATAGATTGAAAACAGCTTTTAACTTTATAGCTCTAATATGGAAAAGTTGCAAAAACATGATATGTCCACAGAACATATAAAAACCTTTTTGGTAAAAGGTGATATGTATACTTATCAAATTTTGGTAAAGACACATTTTCAATTTATTTGCTATATCACATTTTGAAAATATATTTTCCAATGCCAAATGCTCTTTTTACACACATCAACTTTTGGCAACTACTAAAAAACAATTCAAGACATGAAGAATGAGAAAAGTAAAAATGATCAAAAATTGACATATCAGCTTTTGGCAAAGAATCACAGAATTTATTTTTGAAGTCAGATGAGATGATGTGAAGCAGAGATGGGCAACTTGTAGCCCATGTAGCACAAAATATTACAAAATAAATAAAATAAAAAATTCCTTAACCAAGAAAATGAAATACGGATTTTTGCATACCCTTTTCAGTGAATATAGAAAATGTACCAAATGAACTTCAATTGGAGATAATAGACTTGTATAGTAATTTAGATTTGAAAAATACTTTTGAAGAAAAAGTTTTATAAAAATATTATTTTCAAAAATAATCAATTTCCCAACTTAAGGAAGTATGCAGCAAAAATTCTATTGTTATTTTACATCATATTTTCTACAACTTATTTATGTGAACAGTTTTTTCAGCCATGACTTTAGTAAAAAGTAAAACAAGAAATCAACTAATAGATTTACATCTCAAAAAGTATTTAAAACTAGCAGTGACTAATATTCAACCAAATATTTCAGATATATTATGTTCATGTCAGTTCCAGAAGTCAGATTAAGTAATACCTATGTTAATATATAATCATATATGAATAAATAATTGTGATATTTGTGTATTTTGCTTTTCCTCTTGTCTGTGGCTCATGCAGTTCAAAAGTTTTAAATGTGGGCTCTTACATAGAAAAAGGTTGATACTTTGAATATTGATTTGGAAAATTACTTGCAGAATTTGACTTTTTATTATAATTTGTTTTTATAAATATTTTGATTCCTCTTGATTTATGTATGAATTTTAGAAAATATCTGTTTCCTACTTTTTACTATTACACACAAGCTTTGAAAATGAGTCCACGAAGTGAGCATATCTTATAAAGTCTTAGTATCATGCTCTGTGTACATTACTCTGTGATTTATACTGTACCTTCAGGTGAGTTTCTGGCCAAGATACGGCGTATAAACCGGAAGCTGCGTCTTCAGTTTCAGGCGTGTTTTCAGGTGTAGCGGATTCCAGGCCTAAGATGCCATTGATTTATAAGATGAATAATCAATTTCTTTGTTAAAGCATAGAACTAATATTTATAGTGACTCTCATGGTTATTCGTACGAATAGTGAAATCTATTTATCCGTAATTAAAAATATATAAAAGTAATTCATCGTGTTTATTTTATTATTAATAATTTATTTATCCTGTCAAAAGGAAATTTAGAAAAAATTAGCTTAAAAAATGGCATAAATTAATTTATAAAAAATATTTAAAGGAAACATCGCAGCATTTTAGCTCTCATAGTTATTCGTACAGTGATGTTATTTGTAACTAATTAATACAGCTAGTATTTTGTTGGATATCCGTTCTGCTGAATAATGCTCTTAAGTCTCTTTGGCATTGATTGTACCAACTTTTCACAATATTCGACTGAAATTTTATTCCATTCATCTACTAATATTCGTTTCAGTTCATTTTTAAAAGTAATATTATGTTTTCTGATACCACTTTCCAAATATTGCCAGAGATTTTCAATAGGATTGATATCCCGGTGATTGGGGAGGTGTATCCAATACCTTTGGACAATTATAAAGCAGCCACTCTCGACGATGTATGATTTGTATTTAGGATCGTTATCCTGGTAAAACAAAAATTGATCTAAAATTCCCATTTTTTCCGCACTTTGTTTCAAATTTTGCTTCAAAATGGTAAGATAGCCATGCTTATCCATCGTAGTTTCTATAAAATGCAGATTTCCGACACCATGCGCAGACATAGCACCTCATATTATTATTGAGCCAACCTCCATACTTTGATGTAGGACAGAGTTTCTTTAGCCAATTCCTGAATTAACATTTGACTTTCAGAAAAATGCAATTTTTGTTGACGAAAGCAAATTTAATATATTTTGGATCCGATGGAAGAATTATGGTTTGGAGAAAACCAAATCAGGATTTTTTATTGAAATCCATGGACTTCAACAAGTTTTTGAATGCCAGACTTGAACAGAGGGAGAAAGTTGTAAATACTAGGATGGAGCACTTATTATGATGATTAAAGATCTGTTCCAGACAAATTTTGTTTGTTTTCTTCACAAATGCAAAAAACATGGCAGCAGTTTCCAAACTTTATTTTATTATGCCTCCCCTAAAACATAATCTAATCTTGGTGCTCCCTTATTTCATTCTTTCATAAAAGTAACACAGACACATGCTTCATGGCAAAACTTTATTAATACAAAAAAAGAAAAAAATAAAAGTAATTGACAATCATATATTGAATTGTATTAACATAATTGATGATCATTTTTAAATTAATTTCTTTTTATAACAACAAATAACAGTTGATACAGCACCCTCTCACTGGCATTTGAATTTGATGATATTATTTTTATTGGTTATTGTTGCTAGTAATTCTAGCAGCCATTTTATAAACTATGCATTTGCAAGTGTGTTATCTATTATATAGCATATATCAAGCATGTCAAACTCATTTTAATTCAAGGGCCATTTAATGAGCCTATAAGATTGTTGTGTGCCACATCATATTTAATTTTTTTTTCAAATTACATTTTAGAATAAGGATTCAGATATATAAATTGGGTAATTAAAACATTCTGTAATCAAATGAACATATTGCAAAAATATATAATTACTACATAACTGCTTTTAATTATGGATGTGTTTTTAATTTAATTTCTCGCTTCAATCTAATTTTCTATTAAATATTAAAAGTCACATTTTCTGTACAAAAACAAAAGCTTTCATTAATATTTTGTAAATTCAAATATTCATAACTACTTATCATTTTTAAATAAGTTAATAACACAACAAATAAATCTTTAACAAGCTCGTTAGCACATCCTTTATAGACTTCCTTCAAAGAGGGATTGTTTGGAACTTGATTATTGTATTTAGCTATCCAAAAAAAATACAAGTTCTAATTTGACTTTTTGTTTTTTTGTAAGAACTTTCACAGAAAACAATGCAGTTCATGCAGGAAAGCATTTACAAGTTAATTTTTGTGTCACAATCCGAAAGCTATCTGTATGTATATGTCTGATAAGGCCAATCGAAAAAAACTTGAACAACAAATTTCATTAAAATCAAACTAGGGCATCATAGTATATAACATAGCTATGAAGCGAGAATTACTTCCTATTATCTCATAACATATTGTTCTCATTTTCATTTTAGTTAAAGTGTTGGGGGCTACAAAAAATCACTTTGAGGGCTGCATGCGACCTGCGGGCCGCCAGTTTGACACCCCTGGCATATATCTTATAATGCTACAAATAATCTACAAAAAATTACATTTCTGTCAAACTTTTCATGGCTCCCTTAGCACTAATGCATGCCTACCAGTTTGGAAATCACTGGCTTATGGGATGACCTGATATCTATTGGGTTGTTCGGAAAGTAAATTTCGATTTATTCCCACGAGTGGCATTAGTTGTATTTTTACCTGCCAAATTTTTTCTAAGCCATATTGTCATTATAAATTTCGACAGCTGACGTTTCAAGAAATATTTATAAAAAATTATTTTTGATTCTGTGCAATTATTTTTTTTTTTTATGTCGTATCAAAAATGGAAAAACAAACAGGAGCATTTTTGGCATATTTTGCTTATTTATTACCGAAAAGGTAAGAATGCTTTTCAAGCAAGAAAAAAGTTATGTGAAGTGTATGGAGAAGAAATGTTAACAGAATGCCAGTGTCAAAACTGGTTTGCAAAATTTTGTTTTGACAATTTCATTATTAAAGATGCACCACATGTTGGAAAGTCAATTGAAGCTGATGATGACAAAATAAAGGCATTGGTTGAAATAAATCACCAAATAACAATCCAAGAAATTGCTACAAGACTGAATTTGTTGAATTCAACCGTTCATGACCATTTGAAACGACTTGGTTTCATTTCAAAGCTCAATATTTGGGTCCCACATTTTCTCAAAGAAAGATTTATTCCATCGCATTGACATCTGTGATTTGCTGCTCAAACGTGAAAAAATGATCTCTTTCTGAAGCGGATCATAACTGGTGATGAAAAATAGATTGTTTACAACAAAGTTGAATGCAAGCGATCACAGAGCAGAAGAAATGAGCCAGCTCAAAGCAGTCCGAAATCGATATTCATCAAAAAAATGATGCTCTTTGTTTGGTGGGATTTCAAGGATTTTTTTTTTTTTTTGAGCTTTTACCAGACAATTCCACAATTAATTTGGAAGTGTACTGCCACCAATTGGACAAATTGAGTGATTTTATCAAACAGAAGAGGCCAGAATTGATTAACAGAAAAGATGTAGTGTTTCACCATGATAATGCCAGACTTCATACAAGTTTGATGGCTTGCCAGAAGATGTTACAGCTTTGATGGGATGTGCTACTGCACTCACCATATTTGACAGGTCTGGCATCTTCTGATTATTATTTGTTCCAGTCTTTAAAGAATTCTTTAGGCAGCTAAACATTTAGTTCAAATGAACATGTCAAAAATCACTTGGTTTGCAAGCAAAGAACAGAAATTCTATGAGCATGGAATTATGCTACTACCAGAAAGATGGCAAAATAATGTTTGGATAAAAATGGTCAATATATAATTAAATAAAATATTTATATATTATAAAAAATTGCTGTTTATTTTCATGAAAAAATAAAATGAAATTACTTTCCAAACAACCCTAAAACATTTTCATGGCGAACGAAATACGCACTCGCCGATTTATTGTCTATACCAACATTTCTCAAACTTTTTTCATTCACGACCCCATTTTTCATTACGAGATTTTTTGTGACCCCATTTTTAATTAAGAGATTTTTCGCGACCCCAGTTTAAATATGAAATAAAACATACAGGTATATAAATCATTTACACACTTAATTAAAATGAACACAATCAAAAAACATACAAGTACATAAATCATTTACACACTTATTAAGATGAACAATAACGTACAAGTATATAAGTCATTTACACACTTATTAAGATGAACACAACAGCCAACTACATTGAAAATACATATGTTGTCATACGTTAAATATTGGAAAACTACATTGAAAATACATATGTTGTCATACGTTAAATATTGGACGTTAGACTACACTGAAAATTCATATGTTGTCATACATTAAATATTGGGCATTTATGGAAATTACATATAAACTGAAATTCAAGTATTTGAATTTAATTTTTGTAATTACATATAAACTGAAATTCAAGTATTTGAATTTAATTTTTGCGACTCCTTACATATAAACTGAAATTCAAGTATTTGAATTTAATTTTTGCGACCCTTATAAACTGAAATTCAAGTATTTGAATTTAATTTTTGCGACCCCATTAACTGAAATTCAAGTATTTGAATTTAATTTTTGCGACCCCAGCATTTTGCTTCGCGACCCATAGTTTGAGAAATGCTGCTATAACTAATAACAACTGTAAGACACATCCCCATTTCAAAGATATTAAAATGTGAAAAAATGTGTATCTTAGAATTAATGAAATATGGCATATTTATAATTATTTGTATTTTCCAAATATAAATGAAAAGTTTTCTGAATACAGGTAGTCCTTGACTTATAACTACTCATATTCATGACAGCAATGTCATTGAAAAATTCCATTCTTTTTTGTGTCTAGTTCTTGTAGTTTTGTGTTTGTTAAGTTTATTAAGATAATGTATAGTGTCCTTGCAAGCATTAGTAGTGAGAAATCCATAAATTTTGGACATTTTTGACTTCCAACTGTTCTGATGGTGTTTCCAATGGTGGTGGTGGTGATTCCGATGGTGTTTCCAACTACAAATCACGTAATTGTTTAAAAAAATATCATCTATTAATTCCCAAATTTTCTATTATGTTTCTGATTAAAAAAGATCTTCATCAGTAGCCCTAAAATGATCATCATCAATAGTATTATATAAATGTCCTTCGTTACACAGAAACTCTACTGCTTTTCTGCAAAGAAAAAACAGTGATTTACTGTTATAAAGCAAATTTTGAATTATTAATAGTGAGTAAAAAAGAAAATTTCCATTACTTACAAAATAGCATGTTTATTCATTGTTTTAAGTTGTGAAAATAAATAATCATAACTAACACCAATAGGTATTTTTGTAACAGCTATGCATCGAAGTACCTGCAAAATTAATGCATTCATATAATATATACCAGAGTTGGCTAAACTTCATGTGACTACAAGCCACATAGGAGAATCTCAAGTATTTGAAAACCACAATCAGTTTTTTCAATAATCTTAACAATGGTTTCAAAAATTGTTTATTATTTCACATGTATTTATTTCATATTGATGCATACTACTTTTTACAATAAATGAGCAAATTAGAAAGATATTATTTTTTTAAATTAAACAGGTATTTGCTTCATATTAATTTTCATGGTATGGAGTCACAGTGAAGGTATCAAAAAGCCACATGTGGCTACTATGAGTATATACTGTTTATAACTTAAATATAATTTTAATTTAAAAATATTTTTTAGCATTGTACATTTAAAAATCAAGTTTCATCATACTGTTTTTTATATTTTTAACTCAATTTGTTTATACTAAAAATTTGAAATCAGAATTTCTTTGCATTTCCTTTGCATTTAAAGATCAATTTAAGATAAAATAATAGAAGTAATTATTTTGAAATATGAGATTTAATTTTTTGAATTATGAAATGGTTATTAAATTACTCTTTACTTATTTTAAAATATAAATAACGGGTTTTTTAGCAATTCTTACATTACAATCAATTAATAGTTAATTAAATAAATAAATAATAATAATTTAACTACAAACTAATACAGATTGAAAAAATAATAATACTCAAAAGCCCTTTAACAGTCAAAAGATTTTATTCGGGAACATTTTCAACGCACTTGGCATCTTCCTCAGCTGCTACAACAAGTGAGGATAAGTATTATTTGAGTATTATTATTTTTTTGGTTTGGGCAGTCTCATAGAACTTTTATTATAATACAGATTGTATCAGTATATATTGCCCTACTTATTTAATTATTCACCATGATGAATACCTGCAATTTTATTTAACCAACTATTGCAGATATGACCAAACATTTCTTTTTGAATAACAAATTTATACTAGATAATATTTTATTAAAATTTAACAAAATTTTTTTTCTCTGCTTATTTAATCATGATTATAGTCCAAGCATTTTCAATCTTCTATAACAGTGGTGCCCAACCTGTGGCATGCATGCCATTAAATGACATGAAATAGAAGTAAAAGTGGCACACAGTAATGGTGTGAACCACTCTTACTTCACATTCATATTACATAATTAGAGCACATTCATTACAAAATCAATCAGAAATATATTAATTTCTAATTGATTTTGTAATGAATGTGATCTTATGTTTGTGATTAATAAATAAAATAAGTAACCTATTTATGTTTTCTTTTGTATAAATCACTTTAAAAAAGTGGCATGCACAGCAGTTTTGCTCTTTATGATGGCACTAGTTCGAAGAAGGTTGGGCACCACTGTTCTATAACACTCTTCAGCCACATATTACTTGTCCTGTTGTATCATCATCACACATAAATACTGTCTTCATTTTGTATTGTGTATAAATACATTTGAACAAGAAATACAAAAGTTGTAAGCTTCATTGAATTCACAAACTTAATAAAGCTTATAATTTTTGTCTTAAGAAATTACTAATTTTGTTAACTGATTCATCCAATAATTTTGCAAATAATAAATAATGTTTTCTAATTATTCTAAAATTTGATGAGCTTAGTATGATGAAAGACTAGGCTTAAATATTAACATACAAAATGAATATTTTTCTGTAAGTATTCCCAAAGTATTGACTTTCTTCATATACTATATAGTAGATAAGTAAAGCATATTATTCTTTTCTTAAAAGAACTGTAAATGTCTTATAATCTTTTATTAAACAACTCATGCTAATTTCCTTAACAAAAGATATTTATAAAAGTTTGAAGGATGCCATTACAATAATTGTTTTGTAACTTTTGGTGGGAGATAAAAATAAAATCACTTTTGAAATTGAGAAGAGGAGGAGGCAGGAAAGAGGATGACAAGAACACAATACAAAAGTCCAGGTACAAATTAGGTGATTGGTCTCTGTCTATTTATATAAAAGATGACCAGTACCAAGAAATAGTAATTCTGAAAGAGAATGATTATGGTAACATGTTAAGGGAATTTGTTAGGAAAAATATATCAGAGGAACAATGAAGATGAATGGATAAATAGACCATCGTACATGCAAAATTTCTCCACTTGCGGCGCCACCTACATCGTTGGTATAGCTTAGGTTTAGCATTCAGCTGTTACATAGCGTTTCGCTCTCAGTTTGCATTTGTCTTTTTAATTTTCTTCATAGTTAAACTGGTTCATTATGGACTTTAACAAATTGATCTTTTCTAAGCTTAAGGGACAATTAAAAAATATTGGAGCAAAAAAACAAAAACAAAACTGGGACAAAAGCAGAGTTAATTGAAAGGTTAAGTGATATTAAGCCATGCTTATTATAAACTTGCATAAATCACATTATAAGCATGTGTCACGAGTAGACTATATGTATTATAGATCCTTCGTAGTAAAAAA
>AYEL01065000.1:0-62349 GCA_000484575.1 Olivierus martensii | reverse complement strand
TATTTGCATACAATGTTATAATATTAATTTAAAATTCAAATTATGTTCTTGCTAAGTTTTTTATGTTCGAATTCTTATACGTTGTGCTGAAGATGGCTTAATAAAGCAGAAAGATCTTCAAGTTTAATAAATTTATTTTCCACTTTTAATAATTGAGCTGAATTATTTACATTGAATAAGAAGTGGGAAGAAATTATGCATTAGTAAAAATAAATGCTTTCTCTTAGGTTGAAATGCATGATATACTGATTCACAAAGGATTCATGAAGCAGAATCTAGTGGTATTTATTTGCAAATGCTATATATATTTCAGGAACGTTTAGATAACACCTTGTGCATATGTATTTATCTACTATGTGATATATATGTGCAATGAACAAGGATTGATCAAAAAGTTCATATATTGGCAATCTGTCAACAAATGATGATTCCTAGTGGAAAAATTGTTTTATTGTGAAGTAATTTGATTATTGAACTTCCATTTCAGCATATTATTATAAAGATGTATTTTTGGATTTCTGTTTTTACATGAATTTCTGTATGTTTCTAGAAGCTTCTGTTAATAGAACAAAAGGGACCACCTGAATGTGTCTCATTCTGCCAATGAGAAGTGGGTGAAAACTTCCAAAAACTGACCAGCAACACTTAAAGGAGGCATAGTGTCCTTCAATAAAAAAGAGAACAATAGGATAACTAATGGAATTAAATTTATTTATACTATTCTATATTGTTGTTAGATGATGGAATGAACAAACACATATGTCACATACACAAAGTGTAAGAGACAACTAGAAATTTCCACATAGTAACAAAGGTAAGCAACTTCTGGTAGATGAGTTGAAGCACCTTTGCTGGTTCAATCATGCAAAAAGTACTACAGAGGGAAATGAAGCCAGAGAAGTTACAGTAATTCTACTGGATTAGCCAAATCACCTCAGTCGAAACTAGCCTCAACTAAGACTGCATACATAATTGTTTTCTGTTTATACCTTATCAGGTACATAAAGTGATTTTTAAATTTTATATATGCCAGTTCTTAAATAATTATGACCCTAAAACATCTATTAGTGTCTATAAAAGAAGAAAGAAAAAGTTGCATAAATCTCTAATAGTCAATAAAAAATGAAAGTGATTCATGATGTGGAGGTTGGAGATTGTCAGGTGAAAGTTTGTAGAGCTTTAGGCCTTGTACTTATGATAATGAACTATGCTGAAAAAATTAAGCATTATTTTGGAATGTGTCCTGTTTTGACATGTAATGCCTCATATACAAGGAGTGCATATTTGGAAAAGATGGAAAAACTTATCATTGTGGATTGATGATTTAACCCAAAAATGAGTTTCTGTCATTCAGATGGTCATGATGAAGAAAGCTAAGGCTTTACTTGACTAAATTGAAGAGGAAAATGGTAGCAATTAAACATTTATTGCTGGTAAAAGATAATTTTCTTAGATTTAAATCTCATTCCAAAATTCACAGTGTTAAAGTGACTGGAGAAGCTGCAAGTGCTGATACTACAGCAGCAGACTTGTATCAACCAAATTTCAACCAATTATAAATGAAGGTTCATACACTCCTGATGTAGTTTTTAATATGGATGAAACAGGACTATATGGGAAGAAGATGCCATCTTGGTCCTATATCATCTATGAATAAGCAAGTGCCCTTGGTTTTAAGACTGTAAAGCAAGGGTGTCAAACTCGCGGCCCGCGGGCCGCATGCGGCCCACAATGACTATATTTGCGGCCCAGCCAACAAAACGTACACAATAATAATAATGACCATATTTTGTTCAATGTTTGCATGTATGTAGTGAAACTACGTGCAGGCGTACCATTCACCCTCCCCATTAATATTAGCAGCTTATATTTTAGCACCCTACTGACTATCTATAATCTGTCCCAGTTAAGAAAAACCCTGATGTAAACAAACCGTTTCTCTGAAATTTATATTCATGCTCTCTAAAAAAATTCTTTTCTTCGATTTTCTCAATAAATATAGAATCAGTACCTAATCATATGCAAATGGCAGTGATTGAGATTCAATGCGATTCAAATTTGAAGGCAAAATTCATAGAAGTTGGCGTGCCTGAATTTTATAGATATTTACCAGTCAGGCTTGAAAATACACGAAGATTTGCATGTGAAATCATTTCCATGTTTGGAAGTACTTATCAGTGCGAGCAGTTATTTACATTTATGAAAGGAAATAAGGCTCCTATCAGATCCAGAATTAACGATGCTCACCTTGAATCAATTTTGAAAGTCACGCGAGCAATATTTCTCCCGAAGTAGGAAAATAATGGCGGAGATGCCAAGTGTCAGGAAGAAAACATTAAAATTGTCCTTGTCCTTTTTTATTTCTGGTACTTTTTGAAATAAATTTATGTTTCTATGAATATTGAAGTTTTTTTCGCGGCCCACCTAAACTAAACCTTTTATTTTGGCCCATGTTAGCCTTTGAGTTTGACACCCTTGCTGTAAAGGATCATTTTACTTTGCTTCTAGATACAATACTTCAGGATCTTTTAAACTGAAGCCAATGCTAGTGTACCATTTGGAAACACCATAGGTAATGAAAAGAATTGAGAAAACTTGTGTTACAGTTTTTGGCATCATAATATAAAGGTGTAGGTTATTCAAACTACTTTTACTGAATGATACATCCAGCAATTTTGTCCAGAAGTTTCAAAGTTTTGTTCAATTAATAATTTACCTAAAAAGTTTCATTGATCCTGGAAATGCCCCTGGTCATCCAGTTAATCTTTGAGACATACAGAGTGATGATTTAGAAGTTAAGATAGTTTATCTGCTGCCAAATACATCAATTTTTCAACCAATGGATCAAGGTGTGATTTTGACCTTTAAGACAACTTATCTGTGAGCAATGCTTGAAGGTATGATAGAAGCAATTGAAATATCAATGACAGTGAAAGAGTATTGGAAGTTGTACTATATTTTGAAGGCCATCATCAACATCATATCTTTCTGGGAAGAAGCAAATCAGTCATGCATGAATGACATTTGGCAAAAGTTGTGGCCAGGTGCAGTTTCAGATACAGAGACTGAGACATGCAAATGTGTAAATGAAATCACAAACATAGCTCAAAATCTCAGTATTGACAACATTGATGCTCAGGATATTATTGAATTGCTTGAAAGTCATGCTGCAGCATTTTCAAAAGAAGACTGAAGAGTTGCTTTACAATTAGAACAGGCACCAGAGGAGGAATAAGTAAAAGAATCAGAACCTAACAGGGAATTGTTGAAAAAATTTCTACAAGAAAATCTTTTCAAAATGTGAAGTTTTGGATAACTTTGATAATAATCTTGACTGAGTGTGCTTCTGCAATCTGCAGAGGAGTCTTAACACTCTTCTCAAGCCGTATTACAAACTCTTGCAGGAACAACACAAACATCCCAGCAGTCAACATTGACCCAGTTTTTTTAAGAAAACAGTTCCAATAGAAACCTGAGAATCAGAGAACCAGACTTTGGCCATAACCTCTATATCAGCCTAGTAAGAAGAAGAAACATGAGAACATTCATTGATGAGCCTGCAGTGATAGTATATATTGTCATGAAGAAATTTCAACCAAGGATTTTTTGCAAATTTATCATTGTATAAACTTTTTTGTTTGTAAAATATTTAATTACAGTATATAGCTGTACTGTATTTTTTGTCAGTAAACATCATCATTTTTGTATGTAGTTGTGTTGAAAATTAAAGTAATTGGTCATTTTATGGAATTTTTTTGTTTTAGAATGTATCTTGTTACATTCTGTGGTAATTTTACCTCAAATTAAAAATTAATATGTTGGAACCTAACCCTGGCATAATTTGAGGGTTATTTATATTTGCATAGAGTTTTTGAGTCAAGATCATATTGATAGCTTTTTTTTGACAGTGAAGGCATGGTACACTGTTAATTTGTTCCTGAACATACAACTGTAAATACTCTTTATTATGAACAGGTTTTAAAGCAACTCTAACTTATGGTGCACTGCAAAAGACCAAGCATGTGGAAAGATGGATGGCTTCTCCATCATAATAATGCATCATGCCACACTACTCTGCAAATCAAAGAATTTTTGACAAATGGCAATATTCCTGTGGAGTCACAATCCCCATATTCCTCCTATTTGGCCCCAGCTGTCTTTTGACTCTTCCCAAAATTAAACACAGCTCAAATATACACTAATTAGGGGAATTACCTTTCAGATCAAATCAAATACTACAGCCAAACTTCTCTCAGTGAAAAGTATGAATTAAATTTTTTCTTATGATTAATTTTTAAATAAAGCTATGATGCCATCATATATTGAGTTAATAATTAATTAAATTTAGAATTTTGCACTAAGATGGCACTATCTAGTAATTAATAATTATACTACAGGGTGTCCCACATAAAACCGATATGTCTCACGCCTGAGAATCAAGTAACACTTTAACAGTAACAATGTACAAACTAAAAAAGAATAGATAATAGTAACGTTAAATGCAGTGTAACCAACTTTTGAGACAATGTTGCCATGTCACAAGCAATTTGACTAGAGATGATTAACCGGTACATGAGGCGTACCGGTTTTATGTGGGACACCCTGTATAATTTTTTTAATTAATTTTCCCAAAATAAAATTTTGCCAGCTCATTGGGATCTTTTAGATAGTGCCCCAATGCCTTACCAGCTAGATTACGGTGGCCTACGGCAGAATTTCATTTTGGGAAGGTTATATAATGATTATTAAGGAGACTTTATCGGACAAGGCTGAAACTAGCGCTCCCAGATGGGCTGTCTATGTATTCCCGTGGCTATGTAGATAACCCGTCTGTGAGTACTAGTTTTGGCCTTGTCTCCTTAATAATCATTATATAACTATTATAATCCTTAATAATCATTATATAATCATTATAAAGTCTCCTTAATAATCATTATATAACCTTCCTGAAATGGAATTCTGCCATAGGCTGCCATAGTCTAACTGGTAAGGTGTTGGGGCATTATCCTAAAGATCCCAATTCAATTCTGGTGCAGTGGCAAAATTTTATTTTGGGAAAATTAATTTAAAAATCATATATACTCAAACTACCTGCTCAAACTCCATAATAAAGTCAAAGAAATACAAGCACTAAACACAGTTGAGAAGATTGCAATATACAACTTTTATTCAGGAACTAACGTTTTGGCAGCGTGTACCATCCTCAATTTAGAACTCTGGAATTTTCTGTAAAGCTATTGGACATTCGAGATTTATTTTTGAATGGGAACCTGAGGATGGCACACGCTGCCAAAAACATTAGTTCCTGAATAAAAGTTGTATATTGCAATCTTCTCAACTGCGTTTAGTGCCTGTATTTCTTTGACTTTAAAAATTATAGGTATAATAATTATTAATTACTAGATGGCGCCACCTTAGTGCAAAATACAGTGGGTGATCGGTTAACAAACATAATCTGTTCTAAGATAATGTTTGTTATCTGAAATGCTCATTAACCAATCATCGATTGACCATAGGTTTTTATGGAAATTTAATTCATTCATTCTGGAGACCAAAAAAAGTAAATAAAAAAATTATATAATTTCTTACTACATTTATTTATATGTAATAACTATAATATATACATATCTAATTATATAATTTCTTACTACATTTATTTATATGTAATAACTATAATATATATTGTCCGTCCACAAAAGCCATACCTAGCTAAGGTGGATGAGTCCAAACGCGAAAGGGAGAGTTGCAGTTGGTATAATGATGGGTTGGAATGGTTTCGGTTTCAAATTAATATTATATCAAGTTCTGTTAAATATACTATTTCCAACATCGAAACTAATCATTTATCATTCTGTTAAATATACTATTTCCAATGTCAAAACTAATCATTTAGCATTACAATAACTTCTGTTAAATATACTATTTCCAACTTCGAAACTAATCATTTAGCATTCGAATATACTATTTCCAATGTCGAAACTAATCATTTAGCATTCAACATTACAATAAACTAAACTTCAGTTATCTTGCATTTGAAAACATCCATGTGTGAAGCTGTCATTCCTATTTTGTCATTGGACTTGTTCAGTTAGCGCATGCATACTTGCTAATCATTTTATCATTCAACCTTGACAAAATAAACTTCCATTCAACTTCAGTTATCTTGCATTTGAAAGCATCCATATGCAACTTCCATTCAACTTCAGTTATCTTGCGTTTGAAAACATCCATGTGTGAACTTCCATTCAACTTCAGTTATCTTGCGTTTGAAAACATCTATGTGCATTAAATATATTATTTCCAACGTCAAAACTAATCATTTAGCATTCAACATTACAATAAGTCCATTCAACTTCAGTTATCTTGCGTTTGAAAACATCCATGTGCAAAGTAACTTCAGTTATCTTGCATTTGAAAACATCCATGTGTGAAGCTGTCATTCCTATTTTGTCATTGGACTTGTTCAGTTAGCGCATGCATACTTGCTAATCATTTAGCATTCGACATTACAATAAACTTCCATTCAACTTCAGTTTTTGCATTTGAAAACATCCATGTGTGAAGCTGTCATCCCTATTTTGTCAATGGACTCGTTCAGTTAGCGCATGTGTACTTGCGTCGATGGTCACAGCTAAGCTGGATGGACAGAACATACATAGTCTTGCATTTTAATCTATTATGTTTATTTTCCATTAAAGAATCTGTCCAATGTTGATTTCTTTTCTCTCTTCTTCGGGATTTTTCGGAAGTGATCAATAGCATTGTTGTCGTAGAGATCCCAAGCCTATTGACCTCATCTTGACGTGGTAGAGATCCCCAAGCCTATTGACCTCAACCTGGTATGGGTGCAATCTAAGACCAAAAAATTGTAAAATCTCTCTCTTACCTTCTTTAATAAATGTTTGATTTGTAGATCTCCCCAAGAGATCCTCAAGCCTATTGACCTTAACTTGGTATGGGTGCCATTTTAACTAGGATCCCCAAGCCTATTGACCTCAACCTGGTATGGGTGCCATTCTAACATAAATATTGTAAAATCTCTCTCTTACCTTCTTTAATAAATCTTTGATTTGTTTAAGCCTGTTGACCTTAACCTGGTACGGGTGCCATTCTAACACCAAAAAATTGTTCTCTCTCTTACCTTCTTTAATAAATCTTTGATTTGTTTTATGTTGTCTTCGTTAATAAATCTTTGATTTGTTTTAAATTGTCTCCAAGTTCATTTTAATTGGGAAAAACAACTGTTCTCCCATATCTCCACAAATGCACAAGACTTAAGCCTGTCATTCTGTTAGGTTAGTTAAGCCGCCATATCCTTAAGAGATATTTTTTATCTGGTAGCAGCTACACAGAGAGAGGCCAACAACCAGGCTGAGATCACAGGCTGACCAACAACCATGAAGAGTCAACCAGATAGTTGAAAGATGAAGTTCAACAGGCCAGGCCCAGAACCCTCCTGAAAAATTGGAGGAGTGGGCTCGGATCCTCCAGGGGCGCGTTCTTCGACACTGGTTGACGTCGAATTTTACAACGGTAATGACGTCAATCGTCGAAAACGTCGACGATAACACAAAGTAGCGTTTTTCGACATTAGTAGCTACGTCATTTTGACGTTCGTTGAGCGTCGTGTTAAAGTTATATATAAAAATATATAAATTTTTTATAATTATATAAACCAAAGAGAGGAATCAAAATCCGTTAAAGTCTTCACTTTAATTTAATTCTTATAATACAACTTCTATCAGGTAATATTTTCATACATTAGTCAGTCATTGTGTTCAGATCAGACTACACTTTTTAAATGCTTATAATGTAATTAAAATGATAATCATAATATATTATCGTTATTATATAAATAATTATTGATAAATTGTAAATAATCTCTCTTCCCTGGAAATGATTTTATTTTCCATGTCCCAAATTATTCTCTATCATAAGTCAAAAAACAAATGAAACTTATTATAGCCCTTCTGTTATTGACAATATTATTCGATAAGTACTTGCTTCTCATGGATTGAAAACTAAGTTGCTCTTTTACTATCCTTATGTAAGAAATTAATTGCTTTATATTTTGCTAAGACAATGCCAAGTATCTTAGCTACTATTTGTATATATATCTAAAATTAATACTGTGTATAGTACTTATAATTTTCAAAATTTTATATAAATTTCACAATACAATTTTATATCATACATAAATTTGTTAGAGTTAATGTATTTATCAGGTATTTGTTGATAAAACTGACTTCTAATTTAAGTTGCTAATTAAATAGCACAGCCAAATTTTTTTTAAATAAACACGGTATAGCATTTAAATTTATTACAGAAAACATTTACAGTATCTATCAATATTTTTTAAAATTGATGTAAGAGAAAAATGAAAATCTGTCGAAAATAAATGATAATTTTTTAATTACTTTTCCATAAATTAAGAAATCTACATTCTTATCCTGGAAATGTTTATTGTATTTCAACTATAAAATAAATTTTATTGATAATAGAACTATAGTATATATATATATATATGCATTAAGATAAGGTAGAATTAAACTATTCATTATACAATGAAAAACATCAGGATAATAGATTAATTTTCGTATCAGTTCCAAAAATACGAGAGTAAACTCAACTTTCTTAAGCTTTGTACAGAATTTGCATTAAATACATTCCGAGTTTGAGTCCCTCATCAATAATTATTATTTAGTTTGTCAGTATATGATAGAGAAATAATTTATTAATCATTGACGACTATATTTCATACAAAAGAAAAGCCAAAATATGATTCTCAACAGTCAACAAATTTCTTGTATATCATAGGCCTATGTCAACTACTGTAATTGAGTTGATGAGAAGTCAAATCTGAATTACATTTTAATGCAATTTCTATATTTACGTAAATAATCTGTCTTTAATAATGATAGAGATTAACTTAGTAATCTATATTATTATTCTTGAATCTATACTCTGTATGTTTAATGTTTTCCTATCTTTGGAACTACATTTACCTATATAGCATTATAACATTCTAAAATCATACCTAGATTCAATTATTACCTTCTCTACTTTCCATTTCAGAGTGGAATAAAAGAGTACAGCATTTGAATTGTTTGCCCATTGACTATCAACATTGTATTTCTCATAATTATCATCACATTTGAATAAAATTCATATTTATAGACATATTAAACTAAAGGATTAACTCTGCTGAAAATAATTCGAATTTGATTATTTTGAATTTTCAAAAACAATTAATGGAAAAAAAATCACCATTCAGATCATCAATCATTTGATTTGAACTCATTGAATTTTTTCACGAGCTTTCTTTTCAAAAAAGTAATCTAATTAGATTCATAGTATTTACATATAAATCAAAATGTTTAAGAGCATTTTTGTTCGAATTATATTTATTTCAAATTGGCTATTCTGAAATTTTTGAATTCAAAGTAAACTCCATTATTTTTACAAGTAAAATCTTTTTAGCAATTCGTCTTTCAATTAATTTTTAAATTTAAAATTTTATAACATATTATATATTTTAAATTCACAATTAAAAAACGATTGATATATACAGTATGTGGTGACGTCGTCGTCTTTCACTGATTAACCCAATATTAATAACAGACCTTAAAGAAAAAGGAAAAGTTTATTCCAATTCAAAAGAAAACAAAACATGGCGACTAACCAACTCATGTTGCCAGCCGAAAACAAAGAATACAAATAAAATTAATAGGTAAGATAGAGATTATAATTCATTATATTCATACATATTTTCTAAAAATAAAATTTAAATTATGAGATTATCTTCTGTTTTTATTTCTAAATAATAACAACCCTTATTATAATTATATCAAAATCAAATTTAATCTACCGGACGTATGGAAGAGATTTGCGATATAATTTTATTTCGATAAGTTATCTTGAGATCAAATTCCATTCAAATTAAACTTATCGATTTTTTAATCTGATGCAAACTAATTTACATTTCAAAAGAAGAGGCCAAAAAAGATTAATTTAAATTAAATATTCGAAATATTTGTTAATTTACAATTTTTTCTATAAGCGTGATTTAAAATAGCTAATATTGTATTTTAAAATCTGCTATACTTAATTGAAATTTAGTTTAATTTTGTTTGAAAATAGAGAATTTAAATTATGATTAGTTATCTAAATTACAATTACTAAAAATATATCCGAAGAGACAATTAATTTTTATTAGTAAATTAAAAAATATTCATTAAGACGTTTTGGCCACTGGCGAAAGGCACTTAAAAAGAAAACAATGGGATCGCTTATTGTTCGCTATTGATCAAAATTTCACGCGTTGTTGGCGTCACGGCATTCTTTTCTTTTTTTTCTCTTTCATTTATTTTTCTCTGGCCGTGTGAAATCCTGGGTGTTATTGAAGTGTATAGCTCCGACAACGTTATTAAATATATTGTTAGGAAGTCATAAAACTTAATATACATTTTAACGCGCTACTTACGGGGAAGATTCGGTCGTTCACTTTTCCTCTTTCATCCATTATTTTATTTGCCTTTGACTTAAATATTATATAAGTTTTTTATTAAATTATTTGATAAAAGTTTCCCTATTTTCTGGGAAAGTGTGAAATATTTGGAGAAGACTGGTCCAAAAACTTCTGTTTCTAAGAATATTAGTCCTATTTGTTTCGTGCGATACATCTAAATTTATTTCACTAGAAGTCATTATCTATAATGCCTATAATCACTTACACAGGGAAATATCAATCATGAATATGGGCGACTCTAAATCCAGACGTGGTCGCAGGTGTAATCTATTCCATTTTGTCGAATAGAAAATACCTTCATGGAGATTAGTCGTTACGCGAACTTAAACACTGTATTTTGTACATTATCGGTGTGGTATGTGGGCCAAGCGTCTGCTTTAATGATTATGACCCAGTTAAGTTATGTTTGATATATAATATTTGATTGAATGTGCCATAAGGGTTCTGAGAATTTTGAAATTAAAACTGGCTAAGATACGTTTTTTCTTATTTACATTAATGTATTATTTATATTAAGTTAAAAATATTGCTACCAATTTTATTGTTAAGGACATAATACTTTTAAAATTAATGTTGTCGATAATAAAGTTTTCGTGTGATTCAAAATAATCTTCTTACTTAATTAAAGCTGTTTGTCTATAATATTAAGAGAATAGAACAAGTTAAAGAACAGTGGCAAATAGGTATAAGCGAAAATTATGATTGAATGGTTTGAACGACGAGGAAAATTAGACGTTTGGAAAATTAACGCTTTACTGCATTACTTTATGCCTGTTTTCCCGCACTTAGGGGCCTCTAAATGAATTGAATGCTAAATGTAGCTGGCGAAGTTTCTCACGTACCCGAATTTAGTAGTCTTTGATTATTACTCTGTCTAGCAGAAGAATATATATTTTAATTAGGCTAAAGTCTATCTCCTAGCCAGATTAATTTACTTGATATAAAACTAAAATATTTTATAACTGAGCATCATTTGTTAATTTCGACAGTTATATTTCATTGTATTCTCTTTTCATGCCACTGTTTGTTGGTAATGGCTGTTATTTTCTCGTCGACAATGTTTCATTCTGAAATTGTTGCCATTGACCCTCGGCTGGTTGGATGGGTCAGAACTTCTCAGCTCGTGACTAATTTTGTATGACACCCAGTGTAATACAGTAGTGTTATTCGATGATGGTACTTGCGACATTAAAAGGAATTATATATATAAAAAAGATTTTCTTAGATTGTACGATAATGGCTATTCACTCCATTTTGCTATTTACACTATGGAGGAAATTAGACATTCGAAATATTAACGATTCACTGTATTGTGTTACTTTGTATCTGTTTTTGTATAGACTACATAAAGATTGAAAAATATATTTTTAGATTTTTTGCAAGAAAATAATTACAGGTCTATCAGTGGCGGAACTTAAAATTTTTAGCCTCCCGCAAAATATTATTCGGGCCCACAAAATTCTTTTGTTAATTTTCAATTATGTTTAAATGATGCAATTTGTTCTTTTTTTGTTATTTTCTAATAAAAATATCAACATAAAAATTTATGTTATTTTTGTGGTAGAGCCCGAATAATATTTATATTTATATATACAGTATTTAAATTTTAAAATTCTTCCTCCTGGATTTTAAATTTACAAAGTCTCTAATCACATCTTTTATTTCCATATTTTTGGATATTACCGCCGCACTGCTCTGATTCAATGAATGTTTCATTCTTTTCAGGTACATTTAATTTTTTTTTTGTATTATGTTGTTAATTTAAAAAAAAGTAAAGAAAGTACAGACAAAGAAGATTTGGGCCCCTATAATTCTGTGCCCTTCGCGTTGCGAGGTCCGGCGCACTGTAGTTCCGCCACTGAGGCCTATATAAGTTATAGTACAGTATTGGATTACTAAATTAGACAGTTCGATTTTACATAAAATTAATTATCCTATTTAGATTTAATGATGAACAGACCAACTTATATTCGGATTTTCGATATGACACCAATCGAAGTCATGTAAAGTCTGATTCTACATATTAGACAGTTCGATTTTACATAAAATTAATTATCCTATTTAGATTTAATGATGAACAGATCAACTTATATTCGGATTTTCGATATGATACCAATCCAAGTCATGTAAAGTCTGATTCTACATAAACTATGTATTCAATTAAGTCATTTTTAAGTTTAAATAAGAGTCAATAAATAATTTAAAGACAATTTAATCTAATATTCAGCATAAATAAAATTTCACTACTATTAATGAGTAGGCCTAGTTTTATTGAAACAAAGCAACGCTTCGTAAGAAGATGAAATTATATTTTAAAGAATGATGACGCTTGTTTAATATTTTTCGCTTTATAGAAAAGTAATTTATGTACGCAGTCGATTGACTTTTTTCGAAAAGTTTGACGAACTTTCGATTTGATGCCCTGAACCGGGTGTCAATGGCAAAGAATTCACGGGCAGAAAATTGTTTATCATTATTTTCTCATCCGGTTATTCCATAGTGTGCTTCCGGAAATATGCGCCGATAACATTTATAATACGATTGCTTCGTGTTTTAATAATAAGGGTTTCTTATTTTATAAAAAAAAAAAAAAAATATTTGATATTTCCCGATATAAACCGGGAACGGGTAACTTAGTACTGTATTCTGTTGTTTAAAAAGAGACATTTTGATAGTTAGACCATCGTTCAAGGACGCGGTACTCGGGGTCAAAGAAAACGGATGACGACCCCGGGGGTGGATGGAAACGCGGAGCCGAGCCCATCGGATTAATCCTGTTTTATAACGTGGAGGAGGATAAGTTCATAGGTCGCGACTCGAAAAAAAAGGAAATCCAATAAACTACAGTCCTCGACTTTTAAAATATTTACTTTAATCCCCTTTCCTATATTAAATTAAATTTAAATATATGTATGGAAAACGTGAAGAATGTCTATTCCACAGACTTTGAATCAAATATCGATAATAAAAAATATTATTCTAACTGGAAGATTATGAAATACAATCAACAGAATTTGCTTTTAAAATATTTTTAATTACCATTCGATTGAAGAAATTTTTCATTTTATAAAAATTGAAATCAAAATACAGTAGTTATATAGAAATTTCGATTTTTTTTTTTTTTTTTTGTTGTAAATCGTAAACAGTGAAAATACTAATATAGTATTTTAAAAAAATATTAATAGTTTAATGAAAAAGATTAATTCGGAATTTTGACACTAGGAGTTAATTTGGCTATAAAGGTTTTTAACCAATTAACTTGATGTTAATCCCCTAATTAGTTTCTATTATAGTATTTTAAGATAATTTGTTTCAAATTAAATTGTATTCATACAAAATCTTTGACTCTTTTGTCAATTACATCGATGACAACAGGAAATTATTCAGAAACATTTATAAGATTAATATTCTATAATATTGGCTATAACTTGAAAATATTTTGCACTAAAAAAGAAATATTGTAGTGCATTGATTTATTGTGCAATATGTCATTAGTACAACAGGAAATTAGGCCTTTTCTTATCCTTCTTCCATTACTAAAGTATATGAAGTAATGATAACTTTTAATGTTTCAGATACTTTAAACTGTGTTTAAAAGAAAAATTAGAATCTGTTTATCGATTTAGGTGAACCCAAAATTTTATAATCTGGAAATAGTCATGCCTAAATCATTAATTTTTTTAAGAGTTTAATGACTTAAATAAATTATATGTTTAATAAAATTAAGAGATTTAATGAGTTATCCATTATACCGTAACAACAAATAAAATATATATCGACGTTAGCAGTTTTAATCAGCAGATGGCGCTATGAGAACGAAAAGCGTCTATGGAAGAGAGTTTGTCAATTAGATTCCAGCTAAATAAAAATAAAAATGATAAAAATTAGCAGAAATAAGTTTAGAATATTAAAGTATATTTGTGATATTTAAATATAGATATTTGCATAAGTTAAGAATATGGAAGATGGCAAAGGCGAAAGGATAATAAACTAGGAGAATCGGAAAGAAAAAATATTTCCGTTGCATAGTTACCAGGCATTTAATTGGAGAGGATAAAAAGTGTAAGTGGAAAAGCCAAAGAAATAATCTGGTTGTTCGCATCCGTAGAAACAAGCTATTCCGGTATTAGAGATGACACGCGGAGGGAGTAGGATAAGGGTAGCGACCTCCGATTTCCCTGTCGACCAGTCGTTGTTCGGACGTGGTGGAGAGCGGACGCCCGCTGCTGGATTGTTGCCGTTTCTGGCACCGTTGTGTCCTCAGACAGACGGGAAGCGCCTTTGTGTTTTGTGTGCTTGTGCTCTCTGACGGATTAAAACTATTCTTTTCGGTTTCCTGCCAAGAAATCCGATTGACGGACTTAGGTGAGTCACTCGATGGAAACCTTTTCATACATTTTTTTTTTTTTATTTTCCGTATGATAAAGAGGGAAGTCGTACTGATGCTGTAGAAAATTTATAGAAATCTATAACAGTTTTCGTCGATAAGTAAACTTCCAGTTTAAGAATTCTTCTAAGTTGGATATATTTTGTAATCTAAGTAAGTGAGTTTAAAGCTTTTCAATCCTAAATAGTATTTTTACGAAAAAGATTTCGAATATTGTAGTTTCGGAATATTTACTTGCATTTCTAATCGAGGTTTTCGCCCGTAGCCCGCTTGGGCCTCGGGGAAACACGCTTGGTAGATCAAGGTGGATATGTTAGAATTATTTCTAGACACATAATCCTAGAAGAGAGCTGTTTTTTCTTTTTTTTCTCATTTGTAAACACGAGCTATGGGATAAAATCGATGAAAGTAAACTGTTATACTGTAATCTCTTAGTTTTAACATCGATGTTATTCACGAAAATCGATGTATAAATTAGAATGTCGAGTGTCTGTAGGTCGTACTTTTAACTTTTGATCTTTTTTTCTGGGTTGTAAATGTTTGAACTAGTGACTGGATTGACCTTTTCTATTCACTTTTAATACGTTTTCAACGAGACAATTTTCCTGACTGGATTTAGGATGACGGGTTTGGAAGAAGTTTTCAGACTGGTTTTCTTACGGTTTCCTTTTCCTGTTTTCTCTACGGTCGCCATTTTTAAATTTTAGAGGAGGTTACCTTAAGTGGAAGAAATCGATTTCGTCGTACATTGTACTTAGTTGGAGGCTAAACTCTCTATGTCGATTATGATATGGAACCTCCACTTCCCCAAAGAACAGAATGGATTGGAGTCGAACACAATCGACTCTTTTCCGACCCAAATAACAGACAAACAGAACGAGAAGGACACAACACGAAGGACACTAGCAACACCAGATTCGATCTGACTGAGACTTTACGTCGGCGAAACACGTGACGGGAAGTCAAACCCAGGCGTTTCCTGTCTAGTATATGTCGTCCAGTTTTTGTAGGACGTAAAATTCTCTCTGTAAAATAGGTCACGTCACCATTTAAATACACCCATCTTCTCGGTAAAATTACCAATAGAATTAGACAGCCACCATTCTTTTCTCTATTTAATTACCGAATTTTATGTCTAAGTTCTACGCCCTATATAAAAAAATAGGCTATTCGGATTTATTATAATTGAAACGATAGAAATAAACTATAAACGAGAATAAAATATACGCCTATTTAACACGATTTATATTCCAGGCATCGAACAATCGCGTTTTTGGTATCAAATACTGCATATAATTCAATATTTAAATGTAAACATGGAGAACTTTCACATATTTTTCTCATTTTTCACAAAATTTTCCAAACAGGGAACTTTAATAACTGCTATACGAGATATCCATATTTGTTTTAACTGATTTTTTTACCAAGTGAATAAAACAGTCCAGTTAAATTTGATATACAGTACTATATTTTAAATTCTATGTAACTTGACGACAGCATCAAAAGTCAGTATTAAGTTTATTGGATCCTATAGTAATTTATTACTGTAGGATCCTATAGACTTAATACTGACTTCTGATGCTCTCATCAGGTAATAATTAAGCATAAATAAATTCTAACTCAAATTATAGATAGCAAATTTAACAGAACTCTTCAGATAAGTTTTCTCTCTTAAAAAAAGAGAGTATTGAAGCGTGACTAACGTCGTTAATTAAGTTAATAAAATCGATATTGATACATTAAAAACTATAATACAGTATAACAAAATAAAATTTGTTTTAGTTTGAAAATTCGTATTTTTATATCACTCAGTAAACATGAACTTTGAATAGAGCATATCCATATTTATTCCGCTAATAAAGCAGATGTTAATGAACAAAATTAAGTTTTCTTTAAATAGCTAATCTAATTTTCTTCATTAACGTCTACAGTATTTATATACGTTAGCGGAATAAATATGGATACTGTCGATTCAAAGTTCATATATTCTTGGGTAATAAATAATTAGTTATAGGTCTATAGATTAACTGCAACTTAACATTTTTGTTTCTTTGTATTTGAAATTCATTTCCTTGAAAATAACGTGACTAAATTATTGAAAAATTTGATACATCAGATAATCGTAACCTAATAAGCGTGCCAATAGAGAAAACCCAGCGCTTATGTAACCTCATTGTGTTTTCTGGCATATTTTTAAAGTATAGGTCAATAATATTTAAACAGATATATAATGAACGATATAAGAAATTGGATAATTTCCTTCTCTCGGTTAAACTACGCGTCAAGTGTCAACAAAATTCTCCTTTTTCCTGATTCCGAACGTTTCCATTTCTTCCTTCCCCTTCCCTTTCTTTGCTTGACTTGCATTTTATACTGTACACAATTATATTTATAAAGATTTAAATGTTCTAATGTAAATTCTGAGAGTGAGAACGTGAAACCTAATTATCAGAAGTTATGAAAAATAACGAAAGAAACAATATCAGTAGCACATAAGCGAGAAGGGAAAAAATTTTTAATAAAAATTTTCGGACCAGCAGTTTTCTCTCACCGATAAATAATAGCGTGGAATAATTATTCAGCAGGTGTACATGCTTTTTGATACTTTCTTCTGTTTAGTAGAGCGATAAAGGGGTCATTCTGGCGTTTGACGGTGGAGGTCATCACATTAAAAGATACACACTCTTAGTGATTTCACTGGCGCGTTTAAAAGAAGTTTAGTTCATTTAATGTGATTTTTTCCGAAATTTACAGAAAAAAAATTGTATACAGAGCGAGTTTCAATGATTTATATTCGATTATAAAGTGGCCTATAGAGAATGAACGCTCTAATATTTCGATACAATGGCTTATTGATAGATTCCAATCTGTAAAAAAATAAAATATTGTTCGAGTAAAATGCGGTCGATCCAAATAATAACAATATATAATGCTTCACTTTCTTTAAAGAATGGATTAAGTATACAATAATATTTTCTCCAAAACTTCCCCCAGTAGTTTCCGATTTAATAAAATAAACTTGTGGTAATCAAGTTCGATAGTTTGTACAATAATCCGCGTGGTGATTTCCTTCACTTTTTCCACGTGTTTATTTTAAGTGCGTTGCACCGAAATATATATAAGCCTACGTCCTTGATCGGATGGTGTCGGAGCTATAAATATCAATTCTATTATTAAAAAATCTATAAGAAGATATTGGCCATATCGGACAGGTTTTGGATAAGGAAGTAGAGCGATTAAAAACGGGTGGAGTTTCTAAATTAATTCGTTGACACATTAAAATATCCAAAAGTACATTCGCCAGAATAGTTATTTAATATTTAAATATGGCGTCTATAGACGTGGGGTGTTTTTAATTTAACATTACCGGAAAGAAATAATAAAAACATATTAAATATCGAATAGCATAATTTAAAAATTTGAACAGCAGGCGGATATCTTACTACTATAGGTTGTAGGTGTTTATCCGGTGGAGGCGCGTGTATTAGATAATGACGCGTCCTGGCTAATTTAACATAAAGTCGATGAAAAATCGTGACCGACCGGGCAGCAATGTAAATCGTATACCTATTAATACGTTGGGCAGTAAAAGACTGTATAGCGTATAGAGGACGTAACTAAAGAAGATACGAATCTTCGAGCCGAGGGTCGCGACCCGACTCCCATTTCTGTTTTAAAGCCTGTGATGTTTGTAATGGCGTTCGTGTCTAGCTTCTTCCCACATAGGTGCTCTAGTCCTATCATCCCGCTTCGTGACCCATACTGGCGATGCGGTCGAGACAATTACTGCGCATTTCTTTCACTAGAAATCTTAAATATACGATTCCTTTTTATCTGGACTTACGTATATCAATTTCGAATAGAAAATTACCTCTTGCTCTCTCTCACACGTACTGACGATAGATCTACAGAGCGATTCGAATTGATGTTTCTGTTTTTATTTTTTGTGTAAGCTCGTTAGAATTTTATGCAAACAATCAACATCATGATCACTATATTTAAGCCATAATTCGCAGTATATGCATTATTTGTTTTAAAGTAATATGAGTATTACTATGACGATTTAAAATTTCTCGACAGCTACGTAGTATATTTTTTTTTAGCTCGGCTTTATTATAATTTTTTAAGTAGGAAAAAATTAGAATTGTAAAACGATATTTTCGCCTAATTAACCATTATCTTTATTCCGTTAGCGAGACAATGAAGTAATTTCGCCCGCTATATGAGCAATGAGTATCGATCAAAGTACAATTGTTTATTTATAACGACTCAAACTCGTCTAACCAGCAGAAATAAGGTCAGAATGTACGGTATGTTTCGGATTAATATTTTGACATATATTTTTTTTTTTTAATTCGGGAATATCTAATGAATTATGAAGAAGCACAGAAATATTTTGTCCGAATATCTATACTAAAATCGCGCTAGATAGAAACTGGTATTACGAGTAGTCCTTCGCTGCCATTACAGCTATTCGAAATCTTAAAAACATACTCGACATTTTGGGATATACTGTATTATGTGCTGTCCATTCTCCGGTTCCTTAAAAGTTATTGATAGTCTTAAAAGTAGGCCTATCGGGTTATATTTACCACATTAAACCAACCATCTTTCGCATGATTTCTGCGATTACTTTCGTGTAACGCCATTTTGGAAAGTTTAAGTCAAAAATTAAGTGTTGCCAAGGAGGAAGCAAAATTTAATTTATTTTACTGGTTTGATAAAAATGTTAAAAATAAAAAGATTAAAGTGAACTTAGATATTTTTATTAGCTGCTTTAACTCTTGAATTTCACATAAAACTGATGACTACTCGTTGCCAAACTGAAAAATTACTTTCTCCTACAAAAAAAAAAAAATAAAAAATAGTTTTTGTAGAATGATATCTTCTATTATTTTTCGTTACAGAATATTTTTGTTCGCAATAGCTGCTTTAACTCTTGAATTTCACATAAAACTGATGACTACTCGTTGCCAAACTGAAAAGGTACTTTCTCCTACAAAAAAAAAAATAAAAAATAGTTTTTGTAGAATGATATCTTCTATTATTTTTCGTTACAGAATATTTTTGTTCGCAATTCCACGATGCACTCTCTCTATACTTAGGCCTATATCAATGCTTTTTTTCTCATAAAACTAGTAAGCATTATGAATATTTGAATACTTCGAAAAATATTAATTATATGTGCATTATAAAATGCTAAGATATTCATCAATACAGCCATAAAGATGTTTTAATAAACATTAAATAAAATTTAAACATTATCGCTAAAGATAAGCATCGATAAATCTCAAATAACAATTAATTTTAAAAATGGCACATTCCAAATTGGAATATGTGCAAAAATATGCTAATATTTCTATTCTAAAATTTAAATTAAGTTATTTAAATTTTATAACATTGTAAATTATGTGATTTAGGAATCTTTGATGTTATAAGAAATGATGTAAGAAGTATTTTGAAGATAGATTTTTTTGCGTTCAAGGTGAATAGAGAGAGAGAACAGGTGAGAAATGAAGCCTTGAACGGTTCCGAGTAGCTGCTAGAATTATTATGAGAGGTGGCCTTCTACTGCAGCTATGCTTACGCGTAGTCATTTTACGACCCTTTTTTTTACAGACAGCCAAATCCCAACGGCGGGCCTCTAGCCAGATACAGTGACGTTAGAAGCGCTAGTTTTATCTTTGAACACTTTTTTAAGTGCAACGATTTTATAATTTAAATATTTGCTCTTAAAATTAGGGGGGGGAAATATTGCCATTACGCTGTTTTAATGGGAATATTAGTTCACTGGGCCTATTCGATGTGGTTTAACCAAACTGAACTCTGAACGAGAGGACATCAATCGGTGATTCAATGAATGGTAATTGCGGAAAGACTTGTTTGTAATTCTAATGAATGCCAACGACCCTCGATATAATATCAGTTGGACACACCACATCGGTCATTAGACATGGAGACACATGTTGAAGCTTCGAGACTATTGTCTTTTTTTTTTATTATTGGTTTCTTTCAGATTGCCTTTTGTTATTTTTTTAAGAAAAAGAAAAATATATATTGTTGCTTTACTAACCTATTGTGGCTGCGAATATAAACCGTGTTAAGTCTGTTTCGAAAATTAAAAAATTCATTCACTGAAGTGGAACCGAACAAAATATATATATATTTTTATTATTTATTTTTTAAACATGTGTATTTGGTTTCTGCATAAATAACGATTTGCTTTTCGATTCTTTGCTCTTGCCGGGTGTTCAAACGAGCTTCGTATGTACTGTTTCCTGTGTACAGAACAAAGAGCCTCTTCTGGGAAACTTAAAAACTGTCGGCGGGGAGCCGTTCGTATCTACTTTTAGATTTTGTAAACGTCCAGATTAATTTTTAAGAATATTCTTTTAAAGAATAATGCATTTTCTTTAAACACGGCATCTTATGCTAACTTATACATGGTTTCTTTTTTAGTAATTTAATAGACAAGAATATATTATGGTTTCATTATAATTTAGAGATAAAATTAGAGCTTCTTGCAATGCTTACAGGGTCGTTTTTCTAAAACGAGAATTGAGGTTATTTATCACAAAAGGGGATCTTACCTTTTGCACCTGTTCTCTCTCATATATAGATACAAAAGCATTATATTTTTGAACAATTTCAAAGGAATTTTTGCTTCGTGTACCAGTATACAATCTTTTTTCTGATTTTTATTTCAATTCAAAATCGTTTTATTAATAATTAAACAGTTCTTCATAAGCATAGTATGCATAATTAAAGATATGTATTTTTAAGTTTTAAAATTACCGTTTTATATATATAATACAACTATTTATATACTTAAAATCGTTCCTGGAAGTTACTAATTCGTAAAAATCGAAAACCGTCCTATCATTTACTCGATTACGTGCTCTTCACTCGATTATTTTCGTCTGGGAGAAACGAATAAGCTCTAAAAGTCGATCGAGAGTATTAAAATCACTCAATATTAAGTAACTATACTGTATATAGGTCCTTTGTCCTTTGAATAGACCCTTCGAACTGACACAGCTAGAGGCGATGAAGTTTCTGAAGTGGTCGGTCTTGTTTTTAAGTTGTCATCCTTGTATATGTTCGAAGTTGAATGCTGCAACTTGCTTCTCTGTCAGTAATGCGTCAATAAAACTAAGAAGCAGGAAATAGTTATTCTTAATATAAAGAAATTTTCTGGTTATTAATTGTTCGTTTTTAAATCCATTTAAAAAATATAACAATAAAATTTTTACAGAATTTTTTCCTTAAAATATTCGTTAAAATTTTTCTTCTTCTTGGCATTAATAAAATTTGTTGAAAAACATTTTAATTCTTCGAAAATTTATCTTTTCAGTGCAAGAAAATGGCTGCCTTTAAACGAAAAGAATAGGAAAACGTGCCATGTCTGCGAGTGATTCTAGTACTTACCTCTCAGCTGTTAGATGGGGAGACGAAGGTTATTATCTCAAAGAGTTCACACAAAAATTTCGTCTTCCCCAAGTTGCCAAAATTATCAAAGGACAATACCAGAATTTAGGAGTACCGAGCCTACCATCACCATCTCTAAATAATGTAGTATTATTAGCATCGGCAGGAAAAAGGTTAAAGATAGCTGCCCAATGTGTTAAGTTTAAAGACGGAAGAAAACCTGTAATACATGGACCAAAATTAGCCATTCCTGATACTTACGAGGGATGGTTCGAAATTCTATCCGAAGACGGACGTAGTGTACGGTGCATCGATACAGTTTCCGAATTAGTCAAAAAGTTTCCAGAGATATGTTTGGTACGAGAGAGCATCAAAGTTTTCGTTTCTAAAATTGATGATCCCGAAGCTGTTACAGATAAAATGAAAACGATTCAAGTGGGCGAAACTTTAGTTCTTGTTAGCGAAGTTGTTGCATCACCCAGAGGAAAGAATTCCGGTAGATATCTTAGGTGCTTTACTTCTCGAGGCGAAACTGTTTATTTAAGTGTGGATCAGAAAGGAAAATTTAGTCCAATTGCTGGAGAAGAAAATATATCGGGTGTACACAGTGTCAAAACTTTAATTTCGAAAAGATTTCCTATTATGGTGAGATTGGTAAGTGGCAAACCACCTGTCGGTATGAGAAACAGTTCTCACTTTCTTCCCGAAATGCGCCTTTATTCCTTGTTCGAAGACGAAACAATTGTTGGATTGCCTCTTGTGAAAGAACAAGTTGCAGTTACTCTTCCTCCATCGGCTCATCTAAAAGTACAAGCTCCCAAAAATGTAGATGGGTTAGTAAAACTCCGTGAATACACGCGGTTAATGGAGAAGTGCGAAACGATTGTTACCGAATTGTCTGACAGGATTCAATTGTTTGACGTGCCATCTAATAAAGATTCTCGAAAGGAAAAGTTTTCTAACCCATATATATATTATAAAAAACATAGAAGCAGCCCAAATCATTATCAGAATCATTTTATTCAGCGCAGTATTTCAGATCCAGAAGGTACCAATAAACCGACAAATCTGGAAAGACGTTCGTCTTCTCCAGGAATTCTGTATAACAAAGAAGAGATAGACTGTGAGGAACAACGCTATGTAGAGATAGACCAAATATACGATTACATTCGAGGATTTTGTCCGCTTCCCGACAAAATTAAGAACGAATACCCAGACGAAGAATTTACTACAGTAGTCAATTCTACATCAGATATTCCCGATAAACCAGAACCTCCTCCGATCGAAACCATTCCTATAAGAAAAATGTCAAAAAGTGATAGCACTATCTCAACTCAAAAGATAACTGTAAGTATTATTAATAAAGCGAGCGTAGAAAATAATAAAGACGAACACATTTACGAAAAGATAATACGAAGGAAAAGTGATCAAGAAGTTAAAAATTCATCCAGATCGAATAGTATAGGTAAAATTTATGTTCAAAAGCATCAAAACAATAAAATGTTTATTAAAAGTTCCGCTCAACATAGATTTCAACAAAAATCGCGGTTATCGAAGCATAACAAGGGATCCACGAAAGATTTCCTCTTTCAAAAACAATCTAGGTCAAATAAAACTTATAAAACTAATAATAATAATAATAATAAATCTTTAACTACTTCTCCATTGTTTAATATACGTTATAAATCGCTGAACAATTTGGCTTTAGATTTCAGTACTTTAGATTCGAGTAATTCCGGCGGTCAAGCATCATCAGGAGGAGGAGGAGGAGAAACTATCAAAGATAAAAATACAGCTAGGAAATTACCAAGGCCAAAATCTCTAAACAATTTATTTTGGGAGAGCGATAAACAAGTAGAAAAATGTAACAAATTTAACTTATTGCAAAATGATATCAACAGAGGTACCGAAAATCGCAAATTAATTTTTACTCACGAAGCTCTCAACGCTAAACTGAACTCTAACGTTCAAAACAAAAGGTTTGGAACTTTATATCTTTAGCAGTTCGATATTAACAAAAAAAAATTTATGTAATAAATGTATATTTGATCATTTTGAGTGTTTAAAAAGCTCGTCTACAGGCATATATTTATGCATATGATTTATTTAATTTTTCGGAAATATATGTTTTTGGTCGCAGTTGGAAACGTGAAATTGTTTTTTTACTGTAAGTCATTTACTGTTTATGGTTATTTTGTATATAGCAACGCGAATATTTTATTTCTGTCGATTCTCGATGTAAATATGCCAAATTTTCTCTCTCTATTTAAAATTGGCAGTCGATACTATTCCTTGAAATTTGTTTAAAACATGAATCCCATTTCTCTGTATAATCATCAGTAATAAAAGCTTTACGAAACTTATTTTTATTATTATTATTATTTTTTTGTTAAAATTGCGATTATTTTTTTAAAAAATAATGAAAAAAATATTTTTTTTTTTTTTGTTAAAATTGCGATTATTTTTTTAAAAAATAATGAAAAAAATTCTTTAAATGATTTTCAGTTCTATAATATTTAATAAAAATTGGAGAATAGGTAATTTTAATTAACTTTAAGTATTTAAATTAATTAACGCAATAGGCGATTTTTCTAGGCTCGCTCTTCGTTAATTAATTAACGAAGAGCCTAGAAAAGTCTAATTAAAATATCTATAATTCTAATTAAAATCTTTTAAAATTAGATTTTTAATTAAATCAAAATTATTATAAAAATAACAGTTTGCATAATGAGCATATTTCTTTCATTATTGCCATCGTCGTTAATCATTGTTTAGCCTTATAACTGAGAACAAAACGTAATGAAATAAACCTGCAAAAAAAAAAAAAAGCTTAAAATTGATTAAATATTTATGAATTATATAATAATAGTGCACAGTATTTATGATTGAAACATGATTCCGTTTGAATAGTATGACTTAATATAGGACTACAAGTACCGTGTGCTTCGCTTAATCAAAACTGAGATATTATATTTTTCATTATAATAATGTGTAATAAATATTCTCTTGTTTTAACTATGAAAAGAATAAATAATTCTTCGCAAATGAATAGCTCATGTTTTTGCTTTGTTAAAACATAATAAGGAAAGTTATAAAAACCCGTAACATGTTTCGCTGCCAGATATATTTGTTATTAAAAATAGATGATATTTAACGATTTATGTGATTTTATTTTATTGCTCTTAGTTTTTATAACAGAATAAAGCAATATAAAGAAACAGAAAATGTTATCTTTTGCTGTTTCGATATTTAATTAATTAATAAATCTCGAGAAATTTTTTTAAATGCTGAAAAATTTTCAGAGTGCAGAAACTTCTTCGGACATATTAATAGATTCTGATTCAGTATTGTCAGGGACTTACAGAGAAAATGTGAGGCCCGGGGCAACTAATATTTTTGGGACACCCTTAAAATATATATAGTATATACTGTATATAAAATTGACAAATATACATTGGTAAGTGTATAAGAAAAACGAAAACATCAATAGAAAACTTCAAATTTTGACAAACTGAAGCTGGTACAAATATATTTTTTCTAATATTTTGAGTAAAATTATAAATTGAGGATCTAAAATCGTGAGGCCTTGGGTATCCCCTGAGCCACTGAGTATTGTAATACATATTTCAAATCAATAATTGCATATTTGCTGGTTTTGTATTGTAAGGATACAAAACCAGCATATATTTTATGCTTTCATTTAAATTGAACGTTCTGTATTGTAATACATATTTCAAATCAATAATTGCATATTTGCTGGTTTTGTATTGTAAGGAATGCTTTCATTTAAATTGAACGTTCCTTTATTATCTTAAATTAGTCTATTATTACTCAACAAGATTTATTTGTATCAATAGATGTTTATATTAAGTTATATATTTTCTATATTAGATTTTCTAATTACAATCGATTACAGCAGTGGTTCTCAAACGTTTTTTCTGTTGAGGAACACATTTTAATGCTTTAAAATTTGGCTGCACACCTAAATATTTTAAATAGTAATTTAGATTTAACAACGAAATTTTAATAAAGATTATTATATTTATTTATTTATTATATTCAGATTACAGACATACTCGTACAATGGGATCATTAAATGGCGGCCCTTATTAAATTATCGCGCTACCTGCAAATTTTATCTTTTTAGAGAAACTATAATTTAATTTTTATTCCTTAATTTTTAAATTACGAATAACGATAAAAAATTTTGGCTGTCGCAGAAATTAGAGGGTTAGATTTTTCTAACACTCCCAGATTTTTCTTTTGCAGTTGAACCACTATGCCGATACTCTATTTAAAAGGGTTATCACTTTATTTCTTTCAGTTCTTAATCAGGTTGAGTTATCCAAAAACTATAGAGAGTTTATTTGCTAAAAATAACAGCTTTAATATATATCTTAAATAAAACAACTAATTACTATCAATGTTTCATAATACTGACTGACTGTTTAAAGTAATTTAAATGATTTTTACGCCTTACTTTCAGAGAATTTTGTAATGAAGTCTAAAAAATTTTCAGTTGGAGTTTATAATTTAATAGAAATTTGTATGATACGATTGATTTTCAATAACGTATATATCAGGGGTGGCCAAACTTCATGTTACTGCGAGCCACATAGGAGAATCTCAAATACTTGAGAGCCGCAATTAGTTTCTTTCTGGGTCAATAAGAGCCGCATCAGTTTTTTAAGATAATCTTAATAATAGTTCAAAAATTGTTTATTATATACAGATAAACTTCGAAACAACGGACTAATTGGGGAGAGAGGTGGTCCGTTGATGTGAATTGTCCATTGTTTCGAGGTATAAAACCATAATACAGACGAATTTATTATTTTTAGGCACTTTCATATATTTACGCTTATGCACAACATCTTTTTTATCTTTGCTTGGGCCAACATCAAATTTAATTACAAAGTCTTTGAGCTTTTTTTACACATTTTTATGTCACTACACCTGTTTTTCGGCCCGCAAAGCCAAAATTTCATCCTTTTTTATCTTTGCTTGGGCCAACATCAAATTTAATTACAAAGTCTTTGAGCTTTTTTACACATTTTTATGTCACTACGCCTGTTTTTCGGCCCGCAAAGTCAAAATTTCAACCAGACCATCTGAAAGTTTCTCCGTTGCTTCCAGAATCCGTTGATTCGAAGTTCAACTGTATATCACATGCAATTATTTCGTATAGATGCATACTACGTTTTACAATAAATGAACAAATTACAGATATTTTATTTAAAGTAATTTAAATGATTTTTACGCCTTACTTTCAGAGAATTTTGTAATGAAATCTAAAAACTTTTCAATTGGAGTTTATAATTTAATAGAAATTTGTATGATACGGGAAATTTTACTATTATTCTAGTGTGTCGAAATTATGGAGCAGCGTAGTAAAGAAGTTGTATATAAAATAATGTAAATAAATAATTGTAGCCCTGGATATATATATATATATATTATTAAATAAATCTGTTGAAACAAATTCCCTTCAGAATTAAATTATGACAAGAAGATAGAAAACGCACGGCAATGAGTGATATGCTATATAATATATTTAATTGATTTTCACCGAATTGTTATAGAAATATACGACTGAATGATTACGTATAGCGAATTCTATCTCGAATATACGGTTCTATAAGAGTCAAAATTTTTCAATTTTGTACCATTTTATTGTTAAATCATAATATTTTTGACGGAAGAACTATGAACTGTAAGTATGTACATAAAAATGCTTAAAAACATGGTACCTTTGACGAAAGAATTGGGCATTGTAGATATATACTTAAAAGCATAAAAATGCCAATTTTTTATCTTAAAAATCTAGATAATTTTGGTAAAATTAAAATTTCAGCCTATAAAAATATGAATAAAATTATATAATTCGCAAACTGCTTAAAAACTCGAGCTCAAATAAATCAAGATTTAAGCCATTTACGAGGATAAACAAGGACAAAATCGCGTTAAATTACGCTAAATATGTACGTGCTTATTATATTAATATTTAGGAAAATAATAATTAATTAACTGATTTTTATTAATTTACCATGTTTATTGTTATTAAAAACAAAACTAAATTGAGTTGATTTTAGTGAATTCTAGACTAACAAATTTAACTACTCCATTTTAATAATTAATTGTGCAAATGATCCAATTTCCATTCCACTAAATTTCATGTGTATGTGTCCGTTATTACAAAATTTTATCAATAAATAAACTTTAAGTCAAAACGGTATCCAATTATAGCAATTATGTTTCTGTTGTTTTAATAGATGGTAATTTCAGCTATTACAGTAAAAGATAAGGTGGCCCTCATCTATCAAACAATTTTATAGTTAGCCAGATAATTTGCGATTCAGATCAGATAGATTGTGGAATATTTATTGTAAGTTAAATTTTACGTGCAAACGAAGAAAATGATAGTTGAATGTGTGAAACGGCATCTGCAATTTTACTGGATTACCGAGGAGCTTAAATGCAGATTAACCTCATCAGTTTAGAAAAGTAACGAAAACTGTTGAAGTCGCACATCATTCAGGAAGACGTAAACCCACGTTATAAATATTTAAATGAGTAAAAATTTATCAAAACGGCCTAAATGGGTAAATTATGTGTTAAAAGACGTTATGTTTTATGAATTATACGCGGGAACTGGCGATTGATGAAGCAAAAGAAGAAGAAAAAAATTCTGACGAAGTGATATGAATGCAAAATAAAAATCGCTGTGTGACTATATAATCTTTTAAGTTTATAAAATTTAAACTAAAATATATATAAATATATATATTGTTAAAATTGATGGAAGTACGTTTTTTATTGACATATGTTCCTAAACTACGATTTCCGTACCGGAAACAAGATGAGAACATAGCAATTGATTCATCCTTCAGACGCCAACACGTAATTTTTTTTCTTTTTTTCTTGCTGTATTTTCAAACAGAAAGTGATCGAAACAAAAGATTTGAAATGGTTTGGTTTGTTTGTGGCAAACTTTTCTTTCTTTAAACTTTACGGGAGAAAATCTGTTTAAACAAATCAATATTCCGAATGTGCAGGGGTTGAAAGCCCTCGATACGAAGCTTTCCGTTTGCCATAAGGATGGATAGACACACAACGTGCTTGCCATCCTGGACGTTAGCGTTGCAACACTAAATCCTTGGTATTCACTTGTGCCCAGTGCACCTGGGTACCAGACCTATGCCAGTGGAAGCAAAGCCAATGCCACCCGTAACAAAAACATCTGCCCAGTTCTAATCAAGAAGGAAAAAAAAACGAAAACAGTTCTTCCGTTCATGTAATGGATTAAGGTGAAATGAAGGACCAGATAGAACCAGAAGGCTATCTTTTCACTGTTGTTTCGCATTTTCCCAAGAATTTTTTTTCCTTTTCTTCAACGCTCTTTGTTCTTCTGTCCCTTTTCTTGACTCCCCAGTTTGATTACAACTTCTAGAGTGTAACTAAGAGAATAAAAACAAGCTGGGAATAGATCGATAAGCTTAACGTTTCCCCTGATTTCCTGACTAACACCACAGGGAAAAGCTTTGCCTTACTTTTTTCTTCTTCTTTTTTTTTACTTCAACTTATATTGATGCTTGTTTTGATCCAAAATGAAATGAAATCTATGCGGAAAATTTCGGTGAGCATCTGCGAAACCTACAGATGTCTGTTGATGAATTCTTAAATAAACTCTGAAGAAACTTCTTTTTTATTCCTTTAAATTTCATTTCTTTCTTAGAGATAAAACGTCAGTGTTCTTTAATAGTGTCTGTCTGTTATTTGATGGGGAAAAACAGCTTAAATAGTCCTGAGGCCATTTAACTATGACGATAGTACATCACAGTCTATTTTAAACTTTTATAAATCTTTTGTTCCGTTTTGCACTTACCGAATGACTTTTTCCCCCATCTCTTTACTCACATACACACACAAAAAAATATTATAATAATATCGAAAAAAATCCAAAATTAATTAGAAAAATGAGATTTAATTTCGACTTTGCAAAATCTATCATTAAGTCTTTCCAAGTTTGAAGATAATATTTAAACAATTTTTTTTAACTTTTTAATCTCTTGTATGATACATAATTTAAGCGATATTGTTAAAGTAAAGGGTCTATAAATTAATTATACTTATCATACTTTTTTTAACAAACGTTTTTCTCATCAATTTTTTTCGTTATTTTTTTCCTGCCTTACTTTTTCATTAGTTATAATATATATTTACGCTTAATCATTAATAAAATAATATAAAAAATTAAATTAAACAAATTTTGTATTCTCTTTCGGTATAATTTAAAAATTAACTCAAAACTTTTTAATTTTAAAATTCGATCGTAAGAAAATAAAACAAACAAAAAAAATTCTGCAGCATCAATTTTATGAGAAAGATATCCATCCGGTTGCAATGCGTGGATAATATTTACAGCTGAGAGAAACGGCTATATATGGTTAAAATAGAAAATAGCTGCAACATCAGTTTATGTGAGAGCTATCATCCATTAGATTGGACTACATACGTTGTTGGTCTTGGTTCCATTGCAGCTGGTCACGCCAGAAGTGTATACGCGGTTATTTTATTACTATCTTATTTCCATTAGCTCACTTATCCTTTTCAGTTATTACAATTTGCCTTCTTTATGTTTAAATCACTCGTAAACAATTTTATTGCATAAACCGTTACCGGATTCTCTCTGCAACAAATGCAACTAACTAGCGCATCTTTCTTTTTATTATTATTATCATTATTATTTTTCTCTTTCCTTCCTGATGTTAGACACTATTACTATTCCGTGTTATCGTTTACCGGAAAATCCTTCCGTTCTTCAAAATAAATGCGGTGGAAACAGAGAGGATTTCTAAACTTTTATATAGGGAAGCAGACGATGATAGATTTTTAAAATGGTTATCTTTTATCTGTTGTGTGTATCTTCTGTAATGGGATATTATCACGGTTGACTCGATGATAAAATCGTGTAAATGTTTTAGACAACACTACAAGAAATTAATTTAAATCGAATAAAAATTCCAAATTAAAAAAACAACAAAGTTCTATTTAATCGTTTAAAATCCGGAAAAAAAATTAAATTATTCCATTTATTTAACTATATTTATGTTATAAGCATTTGTTTACATGTTTATAATAGCTCTCTACATTATTTTAATATAAATCTACGATATTTATACTTAATTATGATAAAAACGCATTAATTTTTTTTATACTAGAAGAATAAAAATTAAATTTCTGTAATGAGTTATCTTTTTTCCGAGTGGCAAACCGAATTAGCATCAATTAGAGTACGAAAATAACATTACTTCTAAGTAAAAATATGTATCTAAAATTTAATACGGTGAATTTTTTTTTTTACTTTTAAACATTTGAAAAAAAAATCAATATTTAATTATAAAATTTTATATTGATCCAAAATAAAACGTATAAGAGAAGAATACATCGGAACTAATAAAAATTTTGAAAATCCAATAATTTAAACACGGAATTTGCCCATAAAATTTTGAAAGTTCAATCTTCAGTAATTTTCAAGGGGAAAAAGTTTCACAATCGTCAATACACGGAATGTAGAAATTGGATTTTTTCATCGATGTAGGTATTGACACATCTGAAAGTTACTTTCGAGATTCCAGAGCAAATAACTTTTCTAACTTTCCCGATGCTTTTACTCTCGAGTCAACAAAATTGGTGTCTACTGCGACTGTTACAAAACAACGCTTTCTGTTGCTTTTCAAAGTCAACAGATGTCACATCGGATACAGCCCGGTTTTCTATTTATTTTTATTGATAATGAATTTACAGAGAACTTAAATTGTTATCCAATGAATTGACAATTATTATATCAAGATTCGCGATAACTATACTATATATAGTGTATATATATATATATATATTTTTTTTTTAACTTCAGTCGCATTATCTGATTGCCATTGATCATCGATAGAAACGGCTCTGATTATTGACTAGAGACTTGTTTCTTGTCAATGATCAATGGTGATGATCAGTCTTTAAATTGTTAAATAATAAAGTACATAATCGATATATATCATGAAGACTGGATAAAATAAGAAAGGAAAAAAATAAAAAGTTGCATTCATGTCTAGGGAGATCATTATTTTAAATTCTTTCTCTACAATTATAATTTTAAGCGTTGTTCTTATAAGTCAGAAGTTTTTGAATTTGAAAAGTCATCAACAAAAAAAAAAAAAATGCAATAACTTTGTAACTTTCAAAACTATTTTTTTATTATTATTAAAATATTTTTTTTCAGTGTTGAGTATTGAAGACGTGTAGATATTCCTATACATATTAATTTGAAACTGCCTCAAAGAAATATAAGATAGCTTAAGTAATTTTGTGATGAGTGAAAAGCATTTTTCGAAAATAATGATAAGATATTGTGCATTATCAGAACTTATCAGGCATGAAATTACATAGCCTCAGGAATGAGCTATTGAAAACTGCTTGTTCATCAACTTATCAAGTAAAAGTCGATCAGAAAGCAAAGCCGTGAATAAGATAGCTCCTATTATTATAACACACCTTTACATTACGGTAAATTAAATTCCAGTTAAAAATTTTTATTTATATAGCACATGTTTATTACGTAATAATTGCCGCATTTAGTGCGAATTGCAGATTGCCCTGAGTATTTTGATAAATTTATTTTATAAATCTTCCAGAAATTTATGGAATAAAATGTTAATATTCGTGGAATTAATTGAGCAATGTTCGCCTACTAGTACCATTACTACTACCAGTACTATCTCGAGTTAATTAACTCTTCAATCGAATCTAGATGGTCAATGACACAATTACAGACAACAAACGAAAACGTACAAAGTTATGTTAGTGGTTAGAACAATTCCATCCATGCTAAAGGAAAAAGAGACTGCAAAGAAGAAGAATCTATTGGCCCAACGGCTACCACGCATCTACACCTAATAACAGTTATTAGGAACGTTAGGAGCAAGAATACAATTTGGTTCTTCTGTGTCCTGTATTTCAATCACAGTCCTACGCCCCACATATACTCGGTATCATGTGTCATTACAATAATTGTTCTGCTTCGGCTATTTCTCATCTCCTTTTTCATTCTGGAATTTGTTTCGTGATCTAATGTGGGCGCCGACGGATCAGATTGGCATCAATTCACTACAGAAGGGTATTAATTTATTTTAACAACAGATTATCGATAAGTAAAAGAACTTCAAACGAGACAATCGAGAACATTTCTGCCTCAAAAAAAAGGAATATGGATTAGCCTACTAGCATAAACACCCGAGAAATGAATAACTTCCCGCCATATTGTGTGTTGTTAGTCTGTATGTAACAAACCCCGGAGCTAGAAAATGTACCAAATATCCTTGTCATGTAACAATATGACAAAACTAACGACCTGCAACGTTCAGAAAAGCGATGGACAATGTTTCGTTTTGTAAGCTTATTTTTAGGGGGAAAAAAAAAATATATATATATATATACGCTTTGACTCGAGGCCATTGACCGTAATTATGTATAAAGCATAAATATGTTTTATTTAATTTCAGAATTGTTTTATGATCTATACATCTGTCGTTTAGTCATTGCCACGCTTCTTGAATTTATTTATTTATTTTTTTTTTTAATTTTACGAAAGATACTTCTCGATGAAGAAATTTCATGTGAAAGTTCGTTAATTGCGGTTTATGGGTGTGTATTAGCCTATACTAATGAGATGCACAATAAATTAGGCAAAAGTAGTTATGAACGTGTCAAAGTGGCATTCGAAATTTTGTATAATAGAATACGCATTTGAAATATTAATCAGGTATTTTCTGTACTAAGTATCAGTGCAGAGAAATTTAATTGCCTATGTACTCATCGCTTAGTTGGTCAAGCGTTCACGTAATTCCGTGGATATGACCTTTTTCCATATGATATTTGTAAAAAAAAGATTTAATATATAATGTGAATTGCATGAATCTATATATATAATTAATAAGTTTTTGAAATTTTAAAATAGCATTTTAATAGAATATAAACAACATAAAAGTATCCAGTAATTTAAATTTTCTTTAATCTTCGTCTTATAAATAACCAATAGAAAATAACAGTGGAACTTTCTTTAGCAGAAGTTCTACTTATTTCTTGTACCAAAAAGGGTTAGGGGAGATGAACCATCCTATGTTTCTCATTACTGAGATCTCAGAGGAGTCGGAAGAATGTAAGAAATGAACATCCAAACTAAACGTCTCATGGGAAAGAACCGTCTGTCTCGCCTGCAAGTGAGCTTACCAGCAATACATCAATATACCGAAAGAGAAACAGAAGTTGCAGCAGTGATCCGAACAAGGAGAAGGGGGCAAAGAACAAAGTCTAACACAATATCTCATAGACCTTAAGTGATTGCCTACTTTAAACCAGAATCTCTTGGAAGCTCTAATATATTTATGGACGGAACGCATTTTGCACGTAAGAAAGAGTACAGGATTGTAAAAATAATCGTTGTAACGCAATAATAAAACCGCTAAAACGATTGCATCGTTTTTAAAAACCAACTTTCGTCTTAAAACGTTAAAATAGCGAAACGTTTCGTGAATTCTACTGAGAATCATCACGAACGCGGTTTGTAGAAGGACCAAACTAATGGAAAGGCACATTAAAAACAAGACTTAGAAGTCTTTTATCTTCTCAATGGCTCAATTCTTTGATTTTTGATATCCTTATTCTAAAGACACTAAAAATGCTTCAGGCCTCAATGAACGTGATAAGAACGGCATTACAGTAAGTTGAAGTGGGCATCTGGTCATAATACTTTCACCAACAAGCTTTAGTAGCGTTTTAGACTCGGGATTACAATCAGACAGGCGTTCATTACAAGTTTTATGTGCTGCTGTCAACATAAAGTTGATGTTTGGTAAGAGAGTTAACTAGACTAAGAGTTTGTATTTACAACTCACTACCATCGATTGCCAATCCAATACAGTAATTACTAAGTTAACGAAATACCAGAAAAGACTGGATCAATGGAAACATCTTTTTTCTTTCTTAATTACTAGTTGCGTCAACGAGAACTCACTGTTTCAGTCGCAGTGATATAATAAAACTATTCATTAAATGTATTATAGCTTAAGAGAAATGACTGCTACCACTTAAGTTTTTGCTTTCAATTAGTCTTCGTTTGGACAATAAAACGTAATTTAATGATTGAAGCCAAGCAAAATTTGCTCATTTAATAGCTGATATAAGGCATTTAATTGAAAAAGTTTAAAGAAGCAACGACTTTGATCTGTATTTAAGAGAAACCTTAGCTAATAATTACAGATTTATTTTGACTTTCTCTTAAAATTCGTTTTGTTCGTTTTAATAATTAATAGAAAGGAGCCAAAGATGAGATTTTAAAATGCTTAATTTTAGTGCATAATATAACGATGCAAAAAATAAATAAAGCAGATATTTTTGTTCAAGTTTATTATCTTTGTTATAAGTGAATGGCACCTTGGTTGGGTTGGAGATAATCTATTAATATTGACTCTTTACTGTGCACTATTCGAGCTGTCATTAGAAGATTAATGACTTGCATTAACCAATGAGAACTTTGCGTGTCGTGATAAAGGAACCGTGGCTCCACTCACCTGGCAAGCAACAGGAAGGATTAAAGGGGAGCAATTTGCCAAAATTTCTTGTAGTGATCTGAAACCAGCTGGCTTCGATTTGTCATGTTCTATTTAGTCATGATAGACCATCTGTCTATCCCATCCTGAGTATAAGATTAATTGGCGTTCAATAATCGCACTTTATCAGTCTTTCAACTTTTTTTTCTATCCAGATTTATTTTTCTGGGAACCATCACATTTATTCCTTGCACCTTAATAAAACCTTATTATATTTTTACGATATAAAACAATGCCATTTATGAGTTAACTTTCATAATTAGATTTTTCTATAACCGAAAAAAAATACATATAAAACAGTTCAACTATTTAGTCTGTTATTCAAATGTAGATCTGCGCGAATAACAAACAAATAAAAAGATCTTATTCAACAGAAAATTATTTTCTCTTTTTTAAACATACAAAAAAAAAAGATTTAAATATTTAAAGTTCTAATTAAATTTTGTATTTTTGAGTAAAGATAGAGAAACAAACTTTTATTCTATCTATAGTAACTTCCACAAATTAACATAAAAAAATATTTTTCTATGAAATATTTTGCTTACTGTTTAAATTAGATTCTGTATAGAAAGATGCATTATAATCTTACTAGAATAATCTACAAAATTTTTTAGAAAGTCAATCAAGTAAATAAATTAAAGTTATTCAAACTAATTCGTGACTCGAAAACACTCGCATTTGATTTACTCAACTATCTAATCGAAAAACCGTGAAGTACAATTTATAAATCTTATTAAAAATTTATAATAATTTCGTAAAGTTTCCGAATTCTCTTCGCCTATCAATATAAATAATATAAAAAAATTGTATTATTAATTTTCTGTTCGCTATTAAATTCGATTCTAAAAATAAAAAGAAAATCTCAATTTCTGATTAACTATAGAGAAGCATTATAGAAGACCCGTTCACCTGCAAGAATTAAGGAAAAAAAAAAACAAACGAAAAAACCGGAAAAGGGGGAATTGCAGAGTCGATTGAACCGACTTGTGAGTGCAAAACACCGTTTTCTGAGAACAGATCCTTTCCTCGAAAGTGAACTATCAAGGTCACGTGATTTTGACACGCGTGAGTCTACTAAAAAATAATAAAATTTTTGAAGCTATTTTTTTCGATTTATAAGACTATATTAGATATATAATAAAATTTGCTTCAGATATTATTGCACTTAATCTGAATTAAATCGATAAAAAAATTGCTTGAATATACTTTAAAGAAAATAAAAAAATATATATATGAATAGTTAAAGTGATATTCTGTGCAAATTTGAGACTGTCACTTCTTGTATCTATATAAACATTGTGCATACTATAGATAGATATATATACTGTATATATATATAAGAAGAAAGAGAGAATTTATACCATTTATTCGAAAGCACTGTAAGCCGTTAAAACTTCGCAGATATAATTCGACAATATCCACTGCTAGAGGCAAAGATATCTGTGACATTTTGAGACTGTAAGAATGGCTTATACTGAAGGACATATTTGCTGATTCCTGCAATAAAAACCAATCTGAAGCTGTGTTTCTAGAGATTGCAAAAAAGGCAATGCATTCTGACTAAAGAAAAGAAAGATATAGAACGGATTAATGTTGGAAATTTCTCAATCTCTTTTTTTTTTTTTAAAGAATTGATTTATATAAAAATTTATTACTATTTTTTTCTCACATTGGAGTTATTTTTCTGTTCGGATTTTACGAAGGTTGTCGATGAGTAATCGATACGGGATTTAGCAATAATTTGCGATCGTGCAATATAATTTTCTATTTCGGCTCTCGCAATAACCGCAATTAAAATTAATTACGAATTTCAAATTTACGAGAAATTCGCAAATAGTACGCCATCTGTGATCGTAATTAGTAACTTATAATCGCGTAAAACATTTTTAACTGTTAATGCGTGTAAAAAATTTTTGTTAAATATTATAAATTCTGCGAATTATGTAACAAAAAAAGGTCGTAATTTTTATTTATGGGAAGGCGAAAACTTTTAATGCAAGGAAGAAAAAATAAAATATAAATTAAAAGAATAAAGCTTTCATTTTATATCCTGTATATTTAAAACTTCTAAAATATCGAAAACTGGTAAGATAAAAAAAGAAAGAAAAAAAAAAGAGAGAGAAAGAGAGAGAGGTATATATAAGTTATGAAAAAGAGGAGAGAAAGCAAAGAATGCTAGATAGATTTTGATTTAACCAAAAATCATCAAGCAAAACCGAAATCTGTGCAGTGATATTTCATGGAGAAATGCGTGAAAAGTGTCATGACGTCATTTCCCATGGGAAGGGATCCATCTAATTAAGCTATAAATTATCAGATTTGCCAGGAAGATGGCGCTGAGAGCAATTGCTGCCACCATATTAGAGACGTTCAATCATCTTCCTTCACAAAACGAAGTCAAATTAGCAATTTCTCTTAATACTACTAGAGAAAAAGAAGAAAAAATATCGTTCTTAATATCGTTCGGCTTTTCTGTTAAAACGTTAAGGAGTAATTAAACTTCATTTATGCCGCATTATTATATTATTATAGTGCGCGCTCGGAACTAACATAATGGTTAAAGTTTAAAGAAAAAGAAAAAAGGGAAAGAAGGGACAGTATATATATATATATATATATATATATAGAAGGCAATTTTAGGAAATTGGCTAATGGATAAAAATAGATTTAGTCAGATTTATAGCAACAAACATCTAGATTGAATCGAAAAGATATGTGGATCTCTAAATACAATGCAGAGAAATTGTCCAATTCTCTTTATCCTCGGGGACATTGATTGGAAAAAATAAAACAAGGCACTAATGGACAGACATATCTGTAGTGTCGTGGCTGGCAATAAGAGGTCATTGTGATGTACTCACGATGCCCAGTTTGATTTCAGCTTGCCCCGCATTCTCCCTACCTAATCCAATTCTTTTACTTGGTCTTTCAGGGAGCATGCAAAACACGAACGTGAGTACCATACAATCAGACGTCTACAATTATGACACTATAAGGATTCTAGACAGGAACGTAGCTACCCTCCTAAGTAGTGTCATTTGATCGTTGGAGATGGGCGATGTATCATGCCCTGCTACGAAAGAACGGGGATAGTAAGGAAATGGCACGATAGTGGGAGGGTGAGAACAGGGCACAGAAATCAGTTACTCCGCGTCTACGTACACGTGACTTGCCTCGCTATATCGTACAGGCTTTCTTTTCTGAGTGAGTTCCTCCATATCTTCGTGCCATTTCTGTACCGAAAGAATGTTTCTTGGTTGAATTACTGCTTAAATAGGCTTACTACATAACGGCTTGTTTCTTATTCTGCAATTTGTCGGATAAACGTGTAGCTAAAAAAAGAACAAAAAAAAAAGAAGAAAAAAGAGGATCACGACCTACAGATAGTTGTATTTTCTTTTATAGGAAATTAGCCTTTGAATTATATAAATTTTTAAATTAAGAGATTAGTTAAGCGATTAATAGCCATTAAATTCGATGATCATTTTTTTGTTTTATACGAAAATGCAAGAAAATAATCAAACTTTTCGGAATTAATAAAAAAAAACAGTACGAAAAATAAAAGAAAAACTGGAGAACAAGTCATAATAAACACATCGGGAAAAGTTTGTATAATATTTTTGTTATATAAAAATATTAAAAAAGAAGAATATTTGCTCATTTCTATTGAAAACGCGGGGTCATAAAATGCAAATGTCTCGAAGGAGCTCCGTGTTGAATAAATTTCATAAATTCGGAATGCGTTTTAAGGCCCTGCTTCCTTGATGCTCAACAAAGAGTGGTGATGACAGGTCTATTAGAATATACGCTAACAGTCTTGTTGAGAATTTTGGCTCAGAGAGGCAATAAAAATGTAGAGATGCCTTCTGGATCATCGATTTGTTTCGGGATGATTTATATAGATCTGTTATCGTTTTACATTTGAAAATTATTCCTTTAAATTATACTTTAACATTTTTCGTTTTAAGTTTTTTTTCTAAACTTTTTTTTTTACAAAACTAATACATTTGTCGCTCGGCGCTCATATTTTAAAACATTGATACTCAACATATTGCTTGAACGACAAACAAATAATTGATAAGAAATAAAACTTTCTACAGCCAAAAAATGCTGTCAAAAATTAATTATTGCATAATTTTAGTTTGCATTTTATCATTGCATGATATCAATGCTTATAACTGCATTCGTGTTTACTTTCGGCATTTTTGTCTTTAAGAAATGCAAGTTACGTGACTAATTAACCAAACTTTATAGTATTTTTTCAAATATAGCGCTTATTAAAACACACATTTCTTCATTTTTTAAGAACGAATATAGAGATATCTTTCTAAAAATAATTTTTTTCGGGGGTCTTTCCAAATTTAGTCTAATTATTATTATTTTTTACGAATTTCTAACAGCAATAGCGTTGGTTCTGTTCTGCTTTAATAAACTTGGTTGAAACTGGCCCTAGGATCAAAAGGACCGATGTGTCATTAAACATTATTAAGTGTATCGAAATATGTTATTAAGGGGGAAGATGGGACGAAAGAGAGTGAGAGTGAGAGAGAGGAGACAGACACTATTTAAGAAAGTAAGCATTTCATCCGTATAAAGGGTAATTAAAATTATAGTAGTTAAAATAAAAGTATCATTTTAAAAGCGGTTTTTGTTTATTTTTTGTTAAGTTAAGATTTGTCAAGATTTATACTCTAATCTTCTTATTAATCAAATAATAGGAAGCAACGCTTTATCTTGGTAACAGCTGAGCCTGACAAGTTCCAACGCCTTTCCTGTACGACATTTACAGTTTTTAATCTTTACCAAAGTTGTGACCTAGTTTTACTTCCATAACATTAATTTTCTTATGATATTTTTCGATATCATAGGCTGGTTACATTTATCGATTTGAAAGACTTCCACTTATAATAAAGCCTAGGAAAAGAGAGAAGAGAGAGAGAGAGGAGGGAGAAAAAATCATCTTTTCGTTGCATATTCTATGAAAGTGATTAAAATTTCCATAATATTTTTATTGAATCATTTTTAGTGGATTCGCGGCTTGTTTAACAAAAAATAAGAATTTCAAACCATCTAATTATGTTTTAATATATATATGTATATAAAGTCTTCGGAGAAACGATACATGCTATATAAAACAGCGGTTATCAAAGTTTGCAAGATGCGATCTAAGATCCAAAATTATAGACCGTATTAAGTAATGTACCAGAATGTGTTTCATTAACGCATTTATCATCTCGGATAAGAGTTATTACCGTATTATTATTTTAGCTTTAAACCGTAAAGGAGTGTTTAAACATGTAGAGTAGATTCTGACCTATTGTCGAGTCGCAGAGTTCAGATGTTGTTGCGATCCTTCCTGCGTTATCCCCTCAGGGCCATGTTCAAAATGAAGTCAATGTCCTGTTTGCACGCGTGACCAAGTTTCGTTCGCGTAGAATTGGGAATTAACACCAATTACAAAACGTTTTCGATCTAGTCACACGACGACATTAAGAGATGAATCGTTTCGATCATTTTCACAATGGTAACAGAATCGAATAAGACACGAAGATCGATCACAGCGGTGATTTAATATTATTAAACAAAGCAGATTGGTTAATTAAAAAAAAATTGTATTATTAATAAATCAAACACGATAGCACAGATCGAACAAGGTTAAGGAGCGAGAAGACGTTTTATTGGATTATCTTAATAGGATTTTTACATGAAACACTCCAGAGTTTCGCGTTGGCATATATTTGCAGAAGACTCGAATCTGCCTACTTTGTGGTCTAAGTTTGGGTTTGTTTTGATGGATCGAAAGGCATTAGAGATGAATGCTACCGATTTCATTTGGATGCATCTCATCCTTCGCACAAGTAATCGCGGCAAGCCACGGTTAAGTTTGGTGAAGCAGAGCTTGGTAGCAGGAACCACCATTGCTGTTGTTGACATTGAGCTACACCGCTCTTCCGTGTCTGCTTGGGGTCAATAGGTCTTGACATGCTTGGCCACAGATTTTCCACAGAGGCGTCCGTGACTTATAAAAGGGTAAACTGTAATTATATTTAACCACAATGGCTTTCTTTAACGTTGTCGATCCGCAAGAACGTTAATCATTTTCTATTTTTTATTTTTTTTTAATTTAACGCCTGCTTAAAATTAAATAAAAATTTGACAGATTTAACAACAAAACGCGAAAAATTGGAAAAAAATTTCGTTAAAATTAAGAAACAAACAGGATTTGATTAAAATCAAGCAATCATTTTATAGCTATATTTAGGTTCTAGATAAAACGGTACGTGCTTAGTAATTTCAGCTACGTGTGGCTTGCATCGATAAGAACAGCGCAAATCTATCAAAGCAAAATTTGTTATTTAGCACTTCATTATTCATTCATGATGTGACATATATACTGTCCAGAAACGATAAGAAATAATAAATAAAAAAATCATATCTTAACAGTTTAATTCGTTTATTTTTTAAATGTCGAAAGTATCATTAAACGCTTTCATTTTATAGTATACATAAAATTTAAATATTTTTCTCTTATTTTTACGAAAATATACAATTTTTTCTTTTTCTTAAAACTGTTTTTTGGAACGTTAATTCTTTACATTTCATCACACTTCTAAGAGATGTTCAACAAAGAACAACCATAGCGTGGATAATTTTGTTAAACATCTCCTCGACTGTGTTGAAAAAAAAAGATGGATTCGTTGGCCTCAGTTTTCTCTGTGAAAAATACGGATAATTTTGTACTGCTTTCAGAAATGCGTTGAAAGAAAAGGTTTATATGTTCAATCTCGAATAGTTAAACAACAAACAAATTATACGCTACTATAACGCACGGTTAGGAGTTCGTTAACGCAGAGAGAGCATAATTAAAACGCATTTAACGTAGATTTATCTGTTTATTTTAATGTTACAAATGGTGCTTCCTCTTCTCTCTTAAGTATCGGATACACGCTATTCATCAATATATTTACTGATGTGCAACGATATTTCCGACAGAGCACCGCTTGCACTTTTCCAACTCAAGTAAATCGGAAGTGACAAGTAATATCATTTCATGTCGGAGGTAAATCGCCAAGAATGCCGAGACTTTACGCCTCATGACGTCACTTTGCTAGGGTGAGGAAAACTCTAATCTGGCAGTAATGATGATTACGGTGTTGACACGACTTTAATAACTACATACATCGTCAGGAGATACGGTCGATGACTAGAAATTGAAAAGGCGGATTTAACTGAACCGATGACCTTCTAAATGCTATTTCAAAATCTATCAAACCGAACAAAGCCATCCGGAAATTAGATTCTAGATTCAATAAATTAATCGTTGCAAGACTGTTGCATGCCGATTCTTACACTTTTATAAACTCTTTATTGTTTTATGAGTGACATTTATTTTTTCTGTCTTAGGGGTACGCAGTCAAAAAAGTTTGGAGACCACTAATATAGAGCCACATTGAAGGTACCAAAGAGCCACAATTTGGCCACCATGGATTTATTCGAATAAAATATTATACTATATAAATTCTTAAATTTTTCGTATTTTTTATATATAAAGCATTTGAAAAATATGGAAAATTACACTTTACTAATGATTTTTTTTTTCCTAATCAATTAAAAATGATTAACGAATGATCATTTTTAATTGATTAGGATTGATGATCAGACATTGGAGTCTATATTCATTAATTTCTCAAATTCTCTCATTAAACTGCAATATTTCACATTAATAATATTTACAAATATTATATTTTTGTTGAAAAGATTATTAGTTGAAAATTGACTTTTAATTTCCTAAACACTGCAATTTGGAGTCTGAAGTTTTATTTAGTTTAGATTGTTTTATTTAAAAATTTATCTTAATTCTAAAATTTTTTAAATAATTTCTAAATCTTTAATGGGAAATCATCATTTTTATATTATAAAATTTAATTATTTAACGCATAATTAAATTTTATAATAATAAAATTTTTTAATCGAGAATAAGAAGCTTTTTAAAGACTCTTATTCTCGACTTTTTCTTCAACAAATGCAATCGTATACCTCAATTAATTATTTTTTTATGCTTGCTTTTTTATGATAAACTCATAAAATATCTCCATAACTAGTTGTTCATCATTTAAAAATGATCAAGATTGTTAACTTCTTCATCGCAATATGTTCGATAAGACTACAGTTTTGCATGGCGCATAATAGTTATAGTGATATATTATTTTATTTAAAATTTATAAAGTAGAAATAAAAATAATATTGTTATAATATTAATTTTAATGAGTTTGTAATGCATTATTACACACCAACGATCCAAATACATACTGGATGGATTCTGCTAATTGATCAGTTGCCAGCAAAAATGAAGCCCCCGAACTGGAGGGCCGTCAGGTGGTATAATATTCGATATTGGGGTACTACACTCTTTTTATTAATTATTATAATCTGGTCATCACACTAATTTACATAAATGGGATACGTCTGGCCATCAAAACAAAAGTCAATTTGCTATATCGTCGAATTTATGTTTGCGTCCGCCATGTTGTTGGGTCCCTAACCAATGTTTCCGATGGCACTGAGGGATCCATCTTACACACTATCACTTGTCGTTTCTTTGTAGTGTTGCCAAAAAAGTTTAGAAAGCAAGAATTGTCTATGACAGGGATAGGCATGTGGCAAAAAGGCCGCATGCGGCTCTTTGGGTACGTAAATGTGGGTCTGAATTAAAAATTGAAAATGGAAATAAAACTATCATAGTTTTTTTTTGCAAAAATTTTAAAGAATCTACGGGTCTACATATTTATGTGAACAATCTTTTTCTATATGAATTTCATTAAATGTAAATTGAGGAGCCAAATTATTGATGCCAACTTGGAATAGTGATTTAAATTAAAAATGACTAGATACAAGCCTAAATTAAAAACTTTCTAAAGAAATGCAAGCTCATTGTTTACACTGATTAAAAGCAATAAGAGCAAATTTTGTGTGATTTTTTTCTTCATTCAATAAAGATATAATTAATATTATAACTTGTTATAATATTACTTAAAATTTTCCTTATTTGTAAAAATATATTTATAAATTTAAAGTTGTTAGGAGGGACAAGTTTGGCTCTTCCGTCTCAAAAGTTTGCCGATCACTAGTCTACGATATTCTTGGTACAGTTTCTCAACAAGTATTTATTGAGAACTTCTATACTAAGAATCATTTATCATATAAAATCGATAATAATTATTTGATACTCACGAAACAATCATATTATCGATAAAATCTGGGAGTATAATTTACTGAAATAATATAATTCTTGTAAATATGATACTCGCAGAGCATTTTTTTTCAAAATATGGACTAACCTCCCTTAAAGATGGCGAAAACTTCTCAAGAAGCATGGGAGAAAAAAAAGAAAATTAACGAATGTATTCTAAAACTATTTCATAAATATGTTTACCATAAATTCAATGTGTATTTTAATTGGGAGAAAAAAAAGAAAATTAACGAATGTATTCTAAAACTATTTCATAAATATGTTTATTAAAATACACATTGAATTTATGGTAAACATTTACGTAAATTATTTTTATACAAAAGATATGACCTCGATGAAATTTTTATCAAAAAGACTACTATATAAAGTTTGGAAAACAGTGCAATAGATAATCATGTAATGCAAATGTGCGTACTAATTTAAAATAATGTAGTTAAGCAGCTCAAATTGATATCAGATAGAATTTATTATTGTTCGTTATATCGCTACAGTTTTAATTGCGAGTTAGGATCAGAGTTAATCTATAATTAGTACTGATTTAGATAGCGGCATGTTGAAATTGAGCCTATCTTCTACATATGCATTGTAATCTTAACTATATACGAAATTATCTATTATGATCTAGGTTTGAATTAATCTGATAACAATTGAGATAGAGTGCATCTTTTTTTTAAATTTAATCTGCAATAAGAGAGATTTGTGCATTATATCCAATGGCTTTCTTTCTGAGTATATTTCTAAGAAAAAAATTTAAGATTTTCATCTTGTAATTAGGATACTTATTCTTTGTTAAACTTATTATGGTTGTTCTTTACATAATAGCCTGCAGGGAAATTCAAGCTTTATAATATAAATTCTCTTCATATAACTAGTTTTTTTTAAAATAAATTTGAGAAATATTGTTGAGATAATAAAGGATTCGTAACTTAAAAATTTCGTAAAAAATCTATTTATATTCAAAGAAACAATATTTTTCGCTACTGTCGTTTTTGCTATAATATAACAATGCTGTATATAGTTTAGCGTATAAATATAAATACAGCGGATTCCCGTACAATGCAGCAGATAGGATAGAGCGGGGCTTGTTGTGACAGGGGCATATTGTGCATATTGATTATCTTTATTGCTAATAAGTGGTAGTATTAGTTAATCGCTGGCAGCAATGCTGTTACTTGCGCCATTTTGTAGTTTCAAACGGGCTGCTTAAATAGCACGTGTTCTGAAGTTATAAGGAATTATTCGTTTTTGCTAATGGAAAGTGTATTTTTTGTTCAGTGAAATCTCCTGCTTAAAGTAATTTGGGTAAGTATGAATGATTTATATAATATTAAACTACAAACTATTGTCTTATATAGGATGCATAAAATTAAACGAAAGTTGTTACTGTTTTATATGCAGACAGAGATAAACAAAATGGTACCGTCTGGGGACATGTTGTGACTCTATCACATTTTACCCCAAACGGATATTTTTTCTTTCCAGCCATAGTTCGTACGTATAAAAGGAAAACAGAGAGAGGCAATTCGTCTTTAGAAATTAGAACATTAATGTATTTAAAAATGAAACAGGGAAATGAGAAAAAGAAACTTTTTTGTTAAAAAATCAGAAGAGATCAAGAGAAGTAAGAGAAATTTAGAATTTCATGATTCAGATAATGAAGATTGTATGTGTCTAGTGTGTTTAAAAGGATTTAAATATTCACGAAGGAGAGAAGAATGGATTCAATATAGCCTACAATGTGTAAAAATTTGGATCATGTAATAACGATTCATTTTTTTCATGTCTTAACTGTTATTCTGATATTGATGAATGAAATGATGATTAAATTTTGTTTGAAAATCAAAATGTAAAATATGCAAGGTTAATTGCAAGTTTATTGCTTATTATTTATATTTCTAAGATTCGTTTATTTAAATAAAATATTATTTATTGTAGTAAATGCTATTGCCTCTTATTTAACCTAATTTATTATTGTATTTTGCTTCGACAAAATTTTATTTCATCGTGTCACAACTTGCCTCACATCTGTCACAACATCCCTCAGATTGGGATATGTTGTTACATAGTTTCAGAAAAAACATATTTATGCCAAATAGTGAAGTTCACAACGGTTTTCTTAAAAACTGTATGATGCACTGCATCATACTGCATACTATACATAAATTTCCTTCTTCAAAAATTAATTAGTTGTCCCAGTAAAATTAAATAATTTAAAAAATGTCACTACATTCAGCGTTATATGAAATCGCGTTGTATGAGGCATGCATTATCAGACGATTTTATGCAAATATAAACTTGTCTCTGAATTCCAGCCATGGTTCCAACACTGATCGCATACTGCTAATGAGATATGCGTTCGTTTCACATATGATTTTATTGGGTGCAGAGTATTAATTAACATGTTTTAAAGGTTTCTTTTAATAAAGGAGGAAAAATAACAGAATACTGGTAGGTAAATTTTAAAAAATATTACAGTAGGTGATATCGGTTAACGAACATAATCCGTTTCTTCGTGAATACTAGTACAGTGGGTGATCGGTTAACGAACATAATCCGTTCCTAGACAATATTCGTTTCCTTAATACATTAGGTGATCAGTTAATGAACATAATCCGTTCCAAGATAATGGATATATATATATATACAGAGGGTGATCGGTTAATGAACATAATTCGTTCCAAGAAAATGTTCGTTATCCAAATTGTTCTAACGAACATAATCCATTCCAAGATAATGTGCATTATCCAAATTGTTCATTAACCGATCATCGATTTACCATAGGTTTTTATGGGAATTTGATTAATTCATTTAATCATTCGATTTACCTAGGTTTTTATGGGAATTTGATTAATTCGTTCAGGAGACCCCAAAAAACATAAATAAAAAATTATATAATTCTCTTACTACGTTTATTTATATGTAATAACAATAATATATATATGAAAGTCTTGTTTTTTTCATTTATATGTTTATTTTCTGATAAAGAATCTGTCCAATATCGATTGATTTTCTCTCTTCTTCAGGATTTTTCGGAAGTGGTTAAAAACGAAAAAAAAATATATATATATATATATATGGATGGAATCGGAGTTTGAGCACACCTGTTTAATGGTATTTGATAAAGAGACTCTTCATTTTTATGAAGAAAATTAAGTTTAGACATTCAATAAAGGCCAACTTGTGTTTTATTCATCCGGGTCTACATATTTATATAAGAGAAAAGCCTCCCGAATGCTATACTGATTTGATATTTGTAATGCCAGAGATTTCAGTAGTAATGGTACGGAAAAGAGAAGATCGTTGAGGCAGAACTAAGCATGTTTCACGGCTTGGTCCTACGTAACATCAGCCAGGAACATTAGCCCTCTGATTACAGATACAGAAGTGGCCACTGAACGAGAAATAATGCGCCTGTCTTCCATTGCCTTAGCATAAGACTCCGAGCGGTTATCAACTAGCGAGCTCTCCCTTGGCTTCTCTCAAAGCATCCTCCTACACTTCCGACGAATCTAATCATTCTATCTGCAGAGAGTAATAATCTTTGCTACAACTCTACCGTTATTAAACTCTTCCAGACAGTTGAAGGTTGTCGAATGCAGCAAAATTGTCAAGACACAATGCAAATGAAACAAGATTGCCGTCTGCGACAATTTGCATTCTTATTATTTCTTTTTTTCCCCCATCTCTCTCTCTCTTTTTTCTTTTTCTGTTTTGACGGCACACAAATGAAAAATGTTAGCACTCGTGTTTGAATCTTACTATCTCAAAGCTATAATAGATAAAATATTGTGTTCTTTAATATACTCTTATCTTTCTCCTCCTTTTTTTTTCTTCTTCTCCTCCTGTTCCTCCTTTCCTTGCACGGTATCTAATCCAATATGGCAAGAGAAGTGAAAGAAAAATTCTTTCATTACCGAGATAAAATTTAGATTAGAATTTGAAAGTTGACGATCGAAGAAATATTGGCTAACTTTAAAGTTGTTAAATTTGATATAAATCATTGTTGATTTATCGAGAGAATCTTGTAACGCGATTTTTCCTTAAAAATAAAATCTGTTAGAGTTAAGATCGAGAAAATTTGCATTAATTAATTTAATAATTTGTAACCACTTCAATTTATGATAAGATTTGATCTTTTATATAATTTTAATACGTTAAGGAAGTGACTTAAACGTTCAGAATGCCAAGGATTGAATGTTTTCTACTCTCTACAACCTTCATCAGTTATCGCAGTTCTGAAGAATATCTGAGAATCGAAAACATTAACATAAAAAAAAATTAAATGTCGGTTTGCATCGATTATTTCTGTATAAAACAAGCGAAAATTTTTATACCAAATAAATTTCAATGTATAAAAAGTAGGCTATATATTTTTATATAAATTTAGTACTTTAGAAAATAATTTACAAAAATGCATTTATATGTATATACAAATAAAAAAAAACTTCAATTATTCAGAATGTCAGACATAAAAAGTCAAGACTGTTTTATTTATATGGAGCACTCCGACGGATGCAAAGTTTTTCTTCCATTGTTGCTCTTTATTGTGCCAATCCCATTATTCATGTTTGTTTGACTTACGGCATTCTTGAAATTTAGGATGAGTTTATAAGTGAGGGGAGGAGATGCTAAAATTTTTTCTTTCCTGAATAAAATAGAACTAATTGCTTTTCTCTTATTTTTTTTCCTTACTCCGTCTTTCGAAAATAGCATAAAGAAAGCCATTCTGTAATTGTATTACTGACATATCCCGAATGTTTATAATTCTCAAAGGTGAATTAATAACTGAAACACAACACACCTTATTCTTATTGTAAGCGTGCAACTGTATAAGTTTCTTAACTTAAATCTACAGAAAATATTTAAGAAGGCAAAAAACACGATAAGATATAGTTATATAATATTTATGAGTCCAAACAGAATTTAGTTTAAAAAAAAAAAACTATGGAAAGTTTGGGTGTGGCTAATTGATAAGCTTAAGAGTATAGAGAAAACTCTTTAATGTATAATATTATATATAACTTATATATAGGCCTAAAGGAAGATAGTTCTGCTCTTATGTATCGTATATATTTTATTCATTTACGTCTTTGCCTTATTATCTTTTTTAAATAAAATTTACTTCTAAAAAAGCATTAACTTAAAAAATGCAAGAGTTTTAATTACCTTAACGTTAAAACATTATCGTAATTAAATTGGAGGCAGTTTGGATCGAATTATAAAACAAAAAAAAAAGCCTGTTACATATTAACAAATACAATTTAATTATATGTAATTTCTGTGTCTATCGACATAATATTTAATTTGTTTTAAATTTTTAATGTTAATTATGTTTAAAAACTTTTTATCTGATGTTCTTATAGGTTGTTACTGTTCGTGAAAGCTTGTAACGAGACCATTATTTCCCGACGTTATACATACATTTATCCATTTAAATAATAGGTAGTGAAACATAAAACGGTGAAACATTAGCCTATAATTTTATTTAACACGGTGTAATTGTAACAAAATTACTTTAATATATATTCAGTTAAGAAAAAAAAATATAAAATAAAAATAGTTTTGTTTGTTCTGGATACTCTACGGAGTACCTAACGCAAATACTAGCCTACTATCATCCTTATGTCGTTTGAAAGTTCCCAAAGGCACACTTAATGCATCCTAATAATGCTATTTTCCAACCTTTAAATAAGACTCAATTATGTTAAAATATTCGGTGCCTTAATGGCAAAAGTTAGAACGATATTGTACCGTATTTGTTATAATTATAGTGGAAAGATTACACGTAATACGATTCCAAAAGTTAGATACTAATAAGACAATGATTGCAGATAAACAACGTCACAAAGCTAGCAAAAGATTCATTGTCTTCTATGAGCACAGAGATTTGACCTTGTTCACCTCTCATTGTCGGTACCAAGCTATACTGTTTCTTTTGCCATCGTTTTTCCTTCTTTTGTGACTTGACCATTGTGAAACAATTGATTAATGGACTGGGCGATGAACAAATTGTGGCGAGAACGATGCATCGATCCACAGTCATCCGAGAATAAATTAAGCTTGTGAGAGAACAAGAGCGAAAGTTGCATTTGGGTGGAAAAAAGATGTCGTGAATTATTCATACTTCGGATGACCCCCTCGGTTTATAATTTAAGAATTTTTTCATATATATATATATGAAAAAATTTACACACCACACACACCCATATATATATATGCTGTTTACTAATTTATTCACAGAAGAATAAACATTTCCGGATTAAAAACTCTTACCTCGAGGTCTTTTTGACTCGTTCATATATAAAAATTTTTGCTGCAATGCCAACATGCGAATGAAAAATTTATTATTAAAATAAATGCGTATACTGTATATTTATAACTATTTAAAATTTTTGAATGAGATAAATGCATTATGAAAAATGATTTCAGTTGAATCCAATCTTTTCATGCTATGAGAAGGATTAAAAGAGGGGAGGAAGAAGAAAAAATAAAAAAGAAAAGAAATAACTCAACAGCTTTTCTGGCATTAAATCCTCCTATTTCTTTTTTTTCTTCCCCTCCGTTCTTTCTTTATCCTCGAAAGAAAATGTTTAATGCATTAAATCCTCCTATTTCTTTTTTTTCTTCCCCTCCGTTCTTTCTTTATCCTCGAAAAAAATGTTTAATTTTTTTTTCCTTTTTTTTATTTGTTTTAAAACTTTCTTTTCCTTCATGAATACCGAGTTTTGCAACTAGTCAGAATCCGCCGAGATTATAAATTATAAATTTTAGATTCTTATTTCACAAATCCACAAATCCCTCTTTTAAACTTTTATATTATTTAAACGCTTCGATTCGAAATCATTTAAAAATTCGATTTATCATTTCTCTGCCAGGAATAAAAATTCTATAATATTGCTCTTCAAAAGAGAAACGAAAAGAAAAAAAAAAGATCTTGAGAGGAGGAAAACAAGAAAAAAAAGAATTTAGTCTATATCAGAAAATAGCAACGCCCGAGATTTGCGTGTTTGTACTTCACGTGACAAACATAGACAGCCAATCATCTTATCCAGACAGCTTTACCTAGGAGGGAGGGAAGGGACGGAAATTTGCTTGGAAATGAGTGTAAGCCACTATACAATATGTGTAAGTTCGCACACAATTTTCTAATTTGTCTTAGCGGTGTGTGACGGCTGTCAATCCAAACTAACTTTTCGTCTACTGTGCGGACCAGGATCAATTATTTACATTCTGTCACATGTTTGAGAGATGTGGCAAATAGTAGTTCCCTTTCCTAGCTTCTGTCCCCTTGCCTTTTCTTTCCCCTAAGCAATCGTTTATACGCTACCAAGCGCGGTCATTAGCCGAGTTTCGACCCGACAACGAACATGCATACCTTTGTGTACCGCGTCTGTACGTATTTTGTACAACATTAGAAGATAAAAATGCACTTTAAACCCTGCTAACAACTTTAGTAGAGCTCTAGGCCAACGTCTCGATACAATGCAAAATACACGGATATTTTCAAATCATTCTTTTTTTTTTATTCTTCTTCTTCTTTTTCGTTGCTCCTTCAGGCGCACACGTTGAGAATGCTAGCTTCCGAATGTTGTTGGACAAGATGTTTACCTGCGATGCCTCATGTTGACGACCTTCGCTTAAGTGCTATGCATCAACGTAAAGTTATAGCTGGAGCTTTAAACAACCGCCTACGTAACACTCTTAACATAGATAAATTTCTAAAACACTCTAATGGGATTAATTGTCTGGACAATAAACGGTAAAATACTTGCAATAAATAACTTTAATTGCGTTATTATTATTGCCAAATTTTGTACTTAAGTTGGAGGTTTGCATTAAGTGATTATTAAATTTTAAATCACGCTAATATTCTCGCCTTTTTATTACTAACACACTTATATATTTTAAAGGGGCAATTGTTAAGACATAAACAAACAACGTGAAAAATTATAGTAATAGTTAGTGGATCAAAATTATTATTTAAAATAAAATAAAAAATAAAGAAGAAAAATTAATCATCGATTTTATTTTCTCGTTGACGTGACAAAAATTCCAGAAACAGTCAATTTACTCTAAACTTATTATCCGAGTTATTGAAGCAATAACTTAATGGAACCGTATTTACTTTAGATAACTTTATTATGTCGCTACTTTGCGAAATTTTTCTTAACTGACTTTAGTACTAGACTAAGCGATGAAGAGGATTGAAGAAAGAAAAAAAAAAGACACTTTCGAGCCCTAATTTAGTTGAATTATTTTTAAGATTTTTCCATTTACTTTTTATTTATTAAATTATTTTTCAAAATCGTCAATACGGGATATGAGGTTAAGAGCCAATTTTTGTTTTATACTTAATGCCTTAAAGACCTGTAATATAATCACCATTGTTTGTTGACAAGAAAAGAAAGTTGTGATGTAATTCAAATATAATAAATGTTTTATTTTCTTTAATTTGTAAAATGGCATATCTACCGAAAGATAATTTAAAGTTATTTTTTATTAGAATTTATTTGAACAAAAAGTGGTTAAAAGTTTGCTCTTCGATATTTGATTTTGACGTTTTTCTTTACATTTATTCTAATTAAGAATTAACTAATGTATTTTTACTATATCATTAACGTAATCTTAATTATCTTTGCTGTCTTACACTCTTACTTATTGCTTTTTTTTTGTTGTGCGTAATTTTTAATGAGTGCTTTAAATGTTCTATTTGTTTTTACCAATGTTGGTTTTTGATGAAATTTTAATGATATTTATTTAATGAATAAATAATTAAATTCTTCGTATTTAAACTATGTGATTTCGAATTGTAACTTTGGAATTATTTAACTTGTTTAAAGAAAAATTGATTTTTGCTTATTTTCTATTTGATTATGGATTCTAATTAACGAAATTTTTATCGCATTTTGGCATTATGCCTGAGATGCGAGACATTGAAAATCATCATAGTATATTCTAGCAATTAAATTCCATTTAATTCGAACATGTTTATGTAGCGATCCGATACAAATCTATCTCTAGGTCTAACAAAAATCGTTAATATTATAATTTATAAAACAAGAGAATTAAAATTTGTACAGAATTACGTGGAATGATAAAGAAAAACAAACAATACTGTAGTGGAAAATAAATATACAAAATAAAATTGTAAATGAGATAAACCTATAAAAATAACATTAGATAAGTTAAGTCTACATTAATTCTAGATGGGCTAAATATGTAAAGACGAAATAAAATCTACAAATCTATCTGTTTAAAGGATTTTTGTTGATAAACATGACTCTGCGGACATAAAGTTAAGCATAACATTTTAAATTCAAATAAAAATAAATATGAAATATTCATACAAAAGTAAACAATTTTTTGAAGCAAATTTCTAACTCTTTTAGACTAATTTTGATTTTCCATTATTATTCTTGGTTATATTCAATAAGTGACAAAAATTATTCGTTTTAACGGACTTTATCAGCAAACAAACTTCTCTTTATTTAGGCAATTTAGTAGGAAAAATGCGGATTTTTATCAAATTTATAATCGGTTATATTCAATAAGTGACAAAAATTATTCGTTTTAACGGACTTTATCAGCAAACAAACGTCTCGTTATTTAGGCAATTTAGTAGGAAAAATGCAGATTTTTATCAAATTTATAACCTGTTTATTATGAAATAATGATTATAAAGATAATAAAAGAACAAATTATCGAAATGGATTTTGAATATCAAAAATTAGTCGTAAAATATACGAAAATATCGCACCTGTTTGAACATCATTAAAGTAGATAAGCTACTACGTCGTCATGATTATGATAATGTATTGGTTAAGAGCACGCAAACAAAAGTCACGCCCAAATGTACGCAGATTCCCATTATATTGTCGAAAATTGCTTTAATTAAACGGGTCATGATCATACATGGGGATATAAGTTAAAAAGGACAGCGAAATTAGACCTCATAAACGAATGGAGATGATGTTATGGATGACGAAAGACTTTGCCAGACAATAAGAACCACTTTAACAACGTACTATAAAATTAAATGCGTGTGCATGATTATTTTTTTTTTGTTGTTATTGTTTTATGAAGGAATAAAATTTAAAATTTAATATATATTAATATGTTTCGGTTAATAATTAAAATTGTATGCGTCAATCAAAAATTTTAAGAGTTGAATTTTTATAGAAACTAATTAAGATGGCTGCAGATGTCTTGGCACGATGTTGGTGTATATATATATATATGTATACGTGATTCACACCTGCTTCTAGTTTGAAAGACTGAAAGTGTGAAGAAGAACTACAATATCTATCACAAAAGAAGAAAGAAATACCCTTACTTATGTACACATTAAGTTCTGCTAAAGCAATTGTCGGAATTACTCTATAATTATCAGTGTGAAGGTCGCTACCACCGACTGTCACTTTTTTAATCGTCTTTTCAATGGTCGAAATTCTACCAAATTGTATATAGGCGGAGATAACGAGCTGTCTGGATGCAATGACGGTTTGCAGATTAGAGGTTATCAACAGACGAAATCTGTGAAAATATAACTACTGAACATTTGACACTAACATTAAGTTGGTAGTAAAGCTGATATACAGTTATATATATATTTTTTCTTCTCAGAATCGACTAAAATACAAATAAAAATCCCAATGACAAGATACGATTAGGTTTACGGTATCGTAATTATTATATATACGTTTATACCTATAGTTCTTAATTAACTCTTGATGAATGATCTGTAATGCATACAGTGCAGTTATATATATATGGTCAATAATAAAGTGAAAGATATATAGACAATAACGATGGTGATATAAATTACTGACGTCATGTTATGTGCCCGATACAAAGCGGTATCGGAGTTATGAGGGGTCACATCAATAACTATGATCTTCCAGGTTGTTGGTGGAAATATCGATTTACGACAAGCAAAAACCCAAGTGGTACAATGTAAAATGGGTTATTTAACCAGCAAAATGTGACTAATGCTCAGATTAATTATTCATGTTTATCCTATTTGCTCCACTGAGAATTAATAAAAGTTGTCAACATTACTCGTCCATTTTACCCTGTAACATTCACAAAAAAAAAAAATTACTTTTGAGGAAATCCTAATGTATATTTTTATATAACGTTATTAATAACAGGAAAATCACTTTATAAATATTGGAATAATGATTAAAAAATTATCTGAAGTGCATTTTCTACCCGAACTTCTCCGATTACATTAAATTTTTTTAATTTGTTTCTTTAAAAAAATCGATATTTTTAGTATTAAAAAAACTTTCTACATAAAGTTGATAACGTAAATATTAATTAAAATCGCCGATAAATACGTTAAATAAACGAAAAAATAATATATATTTTTTTATATATATAAAAGTATGACTAGCAATTTTCGTTACCTTATATAATAAAATATTAGCGATAAGTTATTATTATTTTTTTTTTTACGTATATAAACTGCTAGAAAAATGAGATTTATTTTATTACATTCTAATTTAAAAATATTCAAATCTTCGATATTTATTCACGGAATGAAAGCGCATTTGCATTCGTTATTCCGTCTGTCCTCCATCTATCATGGGAACACCATAACTCTCGCAACAATCGTCCAATTTCGATGAAATGTTGTGCGGGGATTATGTATTGGGTACTACCGCATTGAAAATCAGAGAAAAAAATAAAATAAAATAAAATTCATCTAAGAACGATGAAAAAGCATGGACTGCCGAACTCGTACGTTATATCTCATAAAAAGAAAAAAAGAAAATCGAATCACAGCGCGCCATATTTCATTTTATAAGTTTTCAAAATGGTGACTCGATTAATAAAAAAAAAGATGCGGCATTACAATGTAGGGTGATTATGTATATAACTGCATTTATAATCAGGAACACATTTGCATTTTTAGATATTCACAATCAACAAATTTTTACAAAAATTAGCGTATAAATGAGGGAAAGCACTTAGAAGAAACTCTCAGACTTTGACAGATTTAATAAAGCTAATCTATTAATATTCCTTTGTTGTAATCATTCCAATATATGAGAGAGAGAGAGAGAGAGAGAGAGAGGATTCTTTAGCTAGCGGCAATTTTCGACGGAATAAAGTTACAAGTATGCTACGTATCGATTCTGTGGTCTGCAGAAATTTCGATTTTGCGGTATATACAACTGCACGGTAAGGATTATTGACAAAAATCGATTTTTTGACCGAAATGTTGAGTCAGTCTTCTCTTTATTGATTTACTTTATTAGAGTGCACTACGTAGTGTACAGTAGTTGTCCACATAAAAGTACACTACGTCAAAATTCTAATCGATCCTTTACCGTATTTTTATTATTTTAAAATAGAAAAATGATACGTGATGATATTACATTATTATTGCTATTATTATTGTTGTTGTTATCTTCTTTCGCGGTTTTTGGCGATGATGAGTGAGAATATTGATTGTTTTCCAAACACAATTATGCAAATGAGTTTGGTCATTGGTATTCTTGGATGGAATGCCATCAGACGTTTATCTCTTCTTTCCCTAACAGCTATGTTGATAGTCGGGAAAAAAGATGAAGGAATGTGCAACAATAAATTACTAAGCTACATCTGAAAGAATTTTTATTGTATTTAAATCTATATCGGTTATATTAATGTAGATTTAAAGTTGGTTACAGTTATTTTCCCACGCCGCAAGTTAGAAATTTCCTTTCCTGCAACGGCTATCGAATCGAGCACAAGGGAACTTGCTATCTTTCCAGTTCCACATCCCCTCGTCTAACCAAAATGCCAAGTATCTATGATTGATAGACTTGATTTTTCTGTAAAGTATGAAGCTTCACTGATGAACAGTTTTGTTTCGTAACAAGGAAAGAAAATTGTGCGCTCGATTCAACACCGAAATCAAAAAGTATTCAGGAAAATAATTTCTCCAATAATTAGATTTGTTATTATTATTACTAAAGCTTTATTTTATTAACTCATAAAGAAGCAAACGAACTTTCTTTCTTAACCCACTTAGAATGTCTTTATTAACTCGTTAATATATTCAAAATTGTATTAGGAAGAAAATTTAAAATTTGCTGAAAGAAAGAAGTGTGGTTAATTATTTTTAGGTAAAATTACAAATTTAGATTATTAAAGTATTTATTTAACTCTCTACAACTCCCCTGAAGTACGAGAGAGACATGCGATGCGAGAAGAGTCGACTTTATTCAATTTATTTACGAACGTGTGCTATAAAACACTAAGTATGCATTTATAATTAAACAAACTAGAATTTAATGAAAGAGGAACTTAGAAGCTGCACTGATGCTTAAGATTTCGGAACTGATGCAACCAATAAAGGTGTCAGAAAAATTTTCGAGATCTTTTCCCTTCGCAATGAGTCAATTATATGTCACGGTTATGCACACTGCTTGTGTCACTTAAGAAGTTTTTGTACCGTTTAATTAAATAAATACTAGCAATTAACTTAGTTGTCGCGTTATACTAGTAATTCGTGTAAGTCGCCTTTCGAGGGGAGTTAAACTATAGGCTTTCTAATTGTGGCAATTAAAACATTCTAAGGTAATAGTGGTATCAAAATACCTTTCGAAAATTTTTCTTTAATAATTTTAAATATTAATTAAAACACACCAAACTTAACAGTTCGAAAATTTATAAATTATGAATGTTCGTCGACCGAAAAATAATCGTAATTTCATTAACTTTTAAGAATTTATTGCGCTCAAGTTTATAATTAAAACGAATTGTCTTTAAAATTATTTAACGATACAGAAAGGGGATAACGATTAATGTAGAACTAATGCAGGGATAATGAAATGGTTATGTTTTTCGACAACAGCAAAATAAACTGATGCTACAAAGTGGAAAGAATTGTTCTTTATCCAATTTGCTTTCACCAATTTGCTTGGTTTGCCATTGGCAGATTAACAACCTTTCCTATGTTTGCTTTTGTGTGTATTTTTTTATTTTTATTCTTATTTTTTTTAACTCACCTGCTACTACCGATGCAATAATAAATTTGATTTATACACAACCTTATTCTAACGATGGGAAAGATTTTGTGATATAAATAATGGGGCATGAAGGTAGTAGCTGGTCGACAAACTTCAGACACACACTAATTCGTCGTAACGCCGATGTGCATTATGACTTCATTGCAATTTTTTCCTTTTTTTTAATACTTTCGAGGTTTTAGGATGTAAAATAAACGTATAACGACTTTTTATTAAGATGAATAGACCATATATTTTTATTTATAAGATATATGAATATTTTATTTGCTATGCTGACAATTTCGATAATTTATACGTTGTTACTTTTTCTTTATTAAAAATTTTGATTTTGCCACATATTATAATTTTAAAAAACGAAAAAGAAATAACACAAAACATAAAAACATTAATATGGATGATATTAAAACAAACGTAATGTGTTAAAAATTGATATTAATACTCGAATGCTGAATGCGAGATAATATTTCATCATCTGTACGAATTTTTTTTTTGTATTAAAGATGATGCAAATACAAAAAAAATGTTAATAAACCGACTAGCCAGCTTTTTCAATACGTTTTAAAAATATATAAAAACAGATAGAGATAAATTATTACTTTTTATGCTTACAGAACATAAAGATGTATCAGATAAAAAAAATCTTTATTATCTTCAGCGAATGAAACCCAAGTACACGATTAAAATTGAGAATTTTTATTTTGCCTTTTTTTAAAATTCTAATATGGGGAATATCATCTATATAATCTTAAGTTATTCTACGACCTTTAAGATAAAATACAAAATTTCACTTGAAATGCATTTTTCCTTTCTCCATATATTCATTCTCCTCCTTGGCCAAGAGCATTTTCTGCTTTGCATCTGGAATAGTTTCATATTGCACTCGTAAATTCAGTAAAAAAATCTTCAAATACGCGCTATGTTTACCTAAGAATTACTATTTCGAGATTCCTATTGCTTCACTTACGTAATGCACAGAGGTAATGTTTATAAAACAACGATCTTCAATCGTCTTTCCTGATAGAATTGCCCGAAGGCAACAAACGACTTTGATCTATTGATATAAAATACTATTGATTATCCTAGCAATTTTCTTTTGTTTAATTAAATCTGTTTCACAGGTAATTCAATCTCTAACGATCAGTTCCTATGACCGCAACAGGGTAAAAAAACAAAAAGAAAAAATTAATATAGAGTGTAACGTGTCATTCGTTTGAGATAAAACTAAAAAAAGTGAACGGGAAAAAAGTCAAAAAAGCTGACGAGAAATACGACAAAGACAACGATTGGCGAAACGACAGAGACTAGGACAATATAAAAAGTTTTAAACAAACTGTAAAGTTTGGAATTATCAGAGAGGATAGAGAAACTGTGATACAAACACTTTAGTTCAATGGATACCAGAGGGATAATGCTATTAGATTTCTGTACTTCTATCCTACAGAAACTTTTTCCATTTGCGAATGCTGAAGATAGGAAACAGCTGAGTAGCTTTCGATAGAAAAAAAAAATCAGCCAAGATATAGCAACAGTGTTTAGGTTGGTCGTAAAGTAGTTGGTTTGTATTTAAACACATCTGCTCTCTGACTTCAAATGACACGAGAAATGTTAGAATAGTTTTTCTCAGTGCCTAAGGCGTGTTATTATCATGATTCAAAATATTGTTAAGCGGGACTTATAGAAGGAGCCGACGATATCCAAAGTTTATATGTGTTCGAATGTGCGTGTGTAGGTCGAAGGCGCTGTAAAATCCAGTGGCGTAAATATGCACATTTTAAGTCGCTATCGTTTTTATCAGTAAGGGTATTTAATGTGACGAGCAGGACAAGACCCGATTTGCTGCCTTATCTCTTTCAGTTAAACCCGGCCATTAGTACAAGCTTCGGGACATGCTGGATGCAGCCATTTCGTTCTGAGATAACGTTTCTTGTTATCTGAATGGAAAACTCGTAGTTACGTACTGTTTGTGCTTTCTTTAAAAGTGTCTATGCGGTCTGATGGTACTCGAAGAAAATTTGTCTGAAAAATTTTCTTTCAAAATTACCGGTATACATTTTTATAGATTTATTAAATCGCCGAATAAAAAGAACTTAATATAACGTTTAAAAAAACTCGATTAAAATCTATAACAGTAAGTATCGTGTGAAACTTTGGGATATTTCGGGTTAGCAGAGTAATTATAGTTTCCCAAAATGTGAAAGATTTTGCTTTGGAAGTAAAAATCTATTTTTAAAAAAGAAGTAGAGTTACTTTACACATACGTATATATAGAATTCACACTCGAAAAAGCTGCAAATTTGTTTCAATACATTCAAATACGATGAAATGCATCCAAGATTGCATTTTTTATATACTATAATAATTAAAAATATCAAAATTAATTCTACTTTTTTCGAATTTTTTTTCTTTCAGTAATTGCAAAATAAATAATAGAGTTTACGTGAGTTTTTAAAGCAATTTTTTAATTTTCAATTAAAAATTAAACGGTAAATGATTTTTGGTGCATTACTTCAATTGCGAAAAATGAAAAAAAAAAGAAAAGCTTAACAAAAAACTTCATAAATTATTTCTGATTGATTAAAACAAAGAATAATTTTACTTCACATAAAATATGAATTTTTAGAATATTTTTAAATTTATCATTCATTAAATAATATTACTCTTAAATAATAAAAAAAAAAAAATTCTGCTATAAATAATATAACGTTTAAAAATTATTATTATATAATATTTTTAGAAAAAAAAATTACGTCAGAAATAACTTTCAATTATGGCATATCGAATTTAATAAAGATAATTTGTAATATACTTGCAAAATGTTACTGAATTATTTAAAAAGAAGGATCGGTCAAATAAAAATGGAATAATCAAATAGGCGTTCTGATTCTAACAATTCAAATTTAAACTACGATGAGTTTAATCTCGAATCTTTATATTATTCATGTGAAGAATGATGTATGTTTTTTGATCATTATTAATCAAATTTTTCAAATTATTTTCTAAGCGATAAACGAATAAAACTAATTATTCCCTAACTTTTGAAAATTTTATTAAACGAATTAAATATTAAATAAATA
>AYEL01064996.1:0-10935 GCA_000484575.1 Olivierus martensii | reverse complement strand
AAGATTTTAATTTGTGAATATAAAAATAAAAATTCTTCTTCTACTCAGCAATTTAAAAATAAAAATCCTTCTTCTACTCAGCAATTTAAAAATAAAAATCCTTCTGCTACTCAGCAATTTATTTCTGATCACCTTTAATTAAATGAAACAATGTCATTCTAGTCTATACATGTTTTCTCATAAACCCTTCATAAACCGCCACCCTCCTTTACTGCTAGAGAGGCCTTCGAACCGATGGTGGTGGCTTAAAGAGGTTTGACTATATATTAAAGAATAAACACACATGTTGCATGGTAAAGATTTAGATTCAATTCAGAGTCCCACATTCCAGCTTTCTCAAGAAGAGCCAGATTTGGACCTAGCTCATTAATTAAATCTGCATATTATCCTCATAGAAGAATAAACACACATGTTGCATGGTAAAGATTTAGATTCAATTCAGAGTCCCACATTCCTTTCTCAAGAAGAGCCAGATTTGGACCCAGCTCATTAATTAAATCTGCATATTATCCTCATATGTTGGATCTATATAAATCAAAGATTGCCAGTAGTTTTATCATATAGTTTTTAGATATTATTAGAATAGATAAAATTTTTCAAAAAAACTCAGCTACATTACTAGTTATGTTAAATGAAAAGTTTTATCATATAGTTTTTAGATATTATTAGAATAGATAAAATTTTTCAAAAAAACTCAGTTTCATTTAACGTAACTAGTAATGTAGCTAACTCAAATTATAAAAGCACTATAAGCAAGGTAATAAGCGTTTATTAGCATATAACGTTTTCGGACATATTCTGTCCCTCTTCCATATATGCTCATTCATATATGTCCAAAAACGTTATATGCTAATAAACGCTTATTACCTTGCTTATAGTGCTTTTATAATTTGAGTTATATATAGTAGCAAGTGGTAATATATTGTCTTTATAAATGTAGCTAACTATCAATAGTTCAATTAAGCATAAAAATTATACCATTTCCATACATCAGACAATTCTAGTTTGGCCTAAACCAAGTTCTGTCTCTAATATATACATTACAACAATTAATGAACTAATATGGATATCTAAATTTTGAATTAATAAATAATGGATAATTGAATTTTTCATGAACACTTATTTGGATATAAGAGTTATACTAAAAGTCAAAGCAGATTATATATATAATATCTTTTTAACTAATCTAAAAAGTATCCATTAAATGAGTATTTATAAATTAAACCAAAAGTCTCTTGCACCCCATATAAATCATTAACTGTTAGAGTTATGCTACATTTGTTAATGCAAACAAATATAAGTCATGAGTGGCCTTTCAGATGGTTCAGTCAGAGTGGTCTTGAATATGCAAATTAGGGCAAATAGAAGTTCCAACTCTAAATCCGTAATAGATAGAAGAATATTTCCAATTACAAATGTCTTTGGCATGTTATTCTGAGCATTTAAAAAAAATTACATCAAAATAGGATGAACAGTTCATTCAAAATATCAAAAAATATTGCTTATCCAATTTCTCATCTTCTAGAGCCTTCTATGACATTAAATGCAATGATGGTTGTGTTATTGATATAAACATTAGCCTGGAAGGATGAATGTCAGTAAAGAATGTGTTCAATATGATCTCCATCTGCTCCAATACACAACTGTGCATGATTTCTGACAGAATTCAGTATCATGATAAGTGTTATTTTTGCACAGACTAGTTTAATTCATTACTTCAGATCATGAATTGAAGCAAGCACTATAGCATACACTTTGTCCTTGATATAGCCCCAAAGAAAGAAATTCAGTGGCATCATATTGGTAGCTGTGGTGATAAATGATAAGTAATGTTTTATTGACATTCTGAGTGAACCATTCATCTGATTTCGATAATTTTTTAATGCTCAGAATAACATGCTTAAGACATTTATAATCAGAAATATTCTTCTATCTGTTACAGTTTCAGAGTTGGAACTTTTATTAGCCCTAATTTGTATGTTCAAGGTCACTCTGACTGGATCATCTGAAAGGCCATCCATGATTTTATATTTTTTTTGAATTAAGAGATTTGGCATAAATCTAATAATTAGTGATTTATTGGAGATGTAGGAGATTTTCGGTTCATCGTGTATATTTTAAAATAAATTTCTTTTTAGAAAAAAATAAAACAGTTACACTTATTAAACTTACCATTAGTTTTGACTTTTGGGCATTGGTAAGAACATTTTGCCATGTCTCAATATTAATAACATCTTTAAAAATTTCTTCCTAAATAAATTAATTATATTCTTATTAAATATTTAATGAATAACATAATTATAAAAGATTGTAGAAACAATATAAACATTTATATATTATTTATATTAAAATTACTATAATCCATATTTCATACTAATACTAATTTGTATAATATTCTGAGTAAATAATATATTTACATTGAATATTTCTTAATTTTAATAAACTTATATAGCAAGATTACTTTTAAATATTAATGCATCTTTAGTTATCAAACCATAAAGTAAATAACAGAATGCCAAATATGGACTTAAGAATCCAATACACAATTGGGCCTTTGTCTTTTCATGGCAAGGTAATTGTGTTCTGTAGTAATGATCTGAGCAATTGATAGTCCAACTTGCTTTTAATGGCCAGAAATTATGTTCCAGATTAAATGGTGACACTATTGTTTGGAATCCTCATTGTGTCAGCCTCTTCAACAGATTATACCAATGTTTACTGACCATCAACATAGTGAATATTTTTATTGATTTTCAAATCCCATACAATTTACAGATAAACTGCCAAACACTATAATATTTACTGTGAATAAAGGATAATGAATACAAAAACAGAGTTACAAATAGTGATTGAGTATGTAAAATATGAATACATAAGTAAATGGAAAAAAAAACAAGAGCTTATAAATGAGATGAAGTAGTACAAGCTGGATATACTATTTGTGGATGAAATATCTCAAAAGAAATATAACTGTGTTAAAAGTGATATTGTGAGAATATAATTTGGAATGGGAAATAGCAATAAGTAAAAAATGATGAGAGAGTACTGATTAATGATAGAATGAAAAAATGAATGCCAGAATACAAGGATGTTGACAAGGATTTGATTTTCTTCATTCATAATTTATTTTATTCATAAGGCTTGCCACTATCAAAAAATAGCAAATATTTCATTAGATAACTAAAATTTCATACAAAAAAATCATATTTTCACCAATCTCATATAACAAAGAAAAGTTGTGAAAGAAATAAAATTCAAAAAAATTTTTAATGTTAGAATGAGAATAGAAAACAATGAATTGTAAAATTAAGCAAGATTTCACAAAATTGATTTTTTGAATATTAATTATGCAAAAAATCAATATTGTGAAATCCAGTGATGTATTAATGGTTGCTTTGTTTGGAATGATTCAATTTTAGATGCCATAATTAAAACTGAAGAAATTAGTAAGGCATTTGGAAGAGCAAAAAATAGAACTAACTAGATTTTGATAATATATCTATAGAATTTTATAAAAAATATGCCATTTTTAATAGATCAACTTCATGATAAATTTATTATTATTTTTGCAAAGGGTTAAATACTGCTTGACTGGAAAATAAATATGGTTATTCTAGTTTTTAATAGAGGATTTTATTCTTTGCCATAGAATTATAGAGGAATTAGTTTATTGCCTGTATTATCTAAACTATTTTGTTCTGTGCTCCATGAGGGGTTGAAGTTATGATTAGATACGCATAATATATTAAATGAGAATCAGACTGATTTAAAACAAAGTTATTCTATATTGGATAATGTATTTGTTTTTAATGTTACAGAAGACATTAAATAAGAAGAGGCATAAGATTTTTGATCAGATTTGTAGAGATATACTATAGAAAAAATGGCATGAGTTGAGTTATAAATATTTAAATATTTTGAAATCATTATATAATAATACAAAGGCTTCTGTTTTTCCATAAATGGATGGATCTCAATCGATTTTTACAAGTAAGGAAATAAGGCAAGGTTGTGTTCTTAGTCCTATATTATTCTCAATTTATATTAACGATTTCATTATACAAATAAATAATTCAGATATACCTGGTATCGTTATTAATAATATGGATATTAATGTATTGGCATGTGCAAATGATTTGATATTAGTAACTGATACTATAATAAATTTACAAAGAATGATAGGTTTTTTTTTTAGAGAATTTTCTCAAAAACACCAGATTATCTTTTAATTTATCCAAGTCAAATTCTTGTATTCAAAAATGGACCAAGTTTTACCTAAATATGATAAATTGTTTTATTAAGGGAAACAAATTGAGTTTATCAATAAATTTTGTTATTTGAGGAATAAATTTAAGTTGAATGGTAAATTTAAGGAACAGTGGACAGTATTAACTGCTGAACTTAATTATTGTATTACTGAGATTAAAAAGGTAAAATTAATATATTTAGATATTACATGAATTTGTTTTGCAGTTTATTAAAATCCAAATTATTACATGGTTCTGAAATATTGAGATTTGATGAAAACTAATTTAGAAATTGTGCATATGATATATATATATATATAAAGCAGATTTACAATTTAATTACATGGACTCCTCATTGCGTTTTGTATATGAAATGTGGTAGGCTATCTTTGATTATTAATCATTGAAAAACAATTCATAATCAAAAGTTATTTAATTATTTGTTGAAAAAGATTCTAAAGTGGAGGACTAGAATTATTGAAACAAAGAAAAATTAATTATTGAAAATTTGTTTTCAGCAAGCTATGGAGAAAGATACTGATTTTGCTAAACAGCTTCAGTTTTTGAAAATGTATGGTTTCAATTTGGCAGTAATAAATTTTGGAGTGATGTCTGATAAGATAAGAATTGCTGTATTTCTGAAATTAAACAACAAATTTATAATTGTAAAAGTATTCATTGGTATAAAGATATATTAGATGATTTTAGTACTAAAAATTATTTAAATGTTAGCTGTCATAATGAATAAAATAATAATCCAGATTAGATGTAATTCATTGAAATATATCAATATAAAATATTTTGGGAATGATGCTTATTCTCATTATGGGATGATTGTAGTGGGGAATACTTTTCATAGTGGTGCGATTTGTTAAAATTTAATGAAATTTGCAGAATGGTTTTTAATGTTGAATATTTCAGTTATTATAAATTTTTTTTAATATTCAAGAATGAAAATTATTATTTGTTTGTTATACAGATATATATGTTTGGTTCAAAAATTTTATGACTATTTATTTTTCTTTTAGCTCACTCACCAGATGTTGAGTACTATTAATATTGCGGTGAATTGATTACATTTGAGAAATTCCATTTTGGTGTCCACTGGTGTTTTATTTTGGTTATAACAATTTTGATTTATATTTTTATAGTAGATGAGGTTTTTATTTTTAAAATTTATTGGACAGCTGAATGGAAATTTTGATTAGTAAATAATAATATATTATATTAATTTATATTGTATTGTACAGTTATAATTAATAATTTGTTTTTGAGGTTTATTTTTGATGTTTTTGTTGTATTGTCCCTTAATAATGGATAATTTTTCTATAGTGCTAAATAAACAATTTTTACATTAGTTATTTAAATTTTTGTTGATATTTATGTTTCATCCGATATGATTTATATCAATCAGCTATTGATAAAATTATTTATCTAAAAAATATACTTTCATTCATTTTTTAAAGAAATGTAAAAAATATTCTTATATAATAAAATTTTAATATTAAAATATTGAAAAATCTCACTTGTTCACACATATCTTGTGGAATTGAAATAATTTTATTTCCCAAAAGGCATTTTTCCATTACTGAAGATTTATCATCTCTTTCACTCTGCTCTTCAACACTAGAACTATCCTCTGATGCTAGATCTTCATCCATTATAGACATCTTTCAATAAAATAATATATAATTTATTTTTACATAAAAACAGTTTATAATTTAATAAAATAGCATAAAAATATTATATATACAATTTGCTTTAATAGCACATTCTTGTTTAATAGTAAAATAAAATAGTTTGAAAAATATGAAGGAAAAAAAGAAATTAATAACTAGCTAAGTTAGGAATAAATTAGTTGTTTATTAGAAATTTATTTATCATAAGTACTTTTGGTAATGTCAATCAGTTGATTACAAACTCTCAGTTTCTGACCAACTGATAAATGACTGATAATTGATTTATCTAATCTTGTTCCATTGACTTAGCTAAGAATCTCTGAACAAGAGTGGCTAGATCAATCCCAAATTTTGCACTGGAATAGTTCCAAATATCTTTCTACAAATTCTCATATACACTGTATACAAATTAAAAGTCTTTTCCATTGACTTAGCTAAGAATCTCTGAACAAGAGTGGCTAGATCAATCCCAAATTTTGCAATGGAATAGTTCCAAGTATCTTTCTACAAATTCTCATATACACTGTATACAAATTAAGTCTTAAACTGACAGAAAATTTTCTTTTAATTAGCAATAAAATAGTTATATTTTTAGTTTTCAAAATCATCATCAGCTTTTCAAATACAAAATTTTTTAAAATAAAATGTTTTAATATAATTTGTTTTAGATGTATGCTTTTTAAAAACTTCACAAAGAACTTTTGTGCTCAAAAAAAAAAAAAAAAAAAAAAAAAAAAAAAAAAAAAAAAAAAAAAAAAAAAAAAAAAAAAAGGATAGCTACTGATGATTTGAAAAATAATCAAAAATATTACTATTTTTTTTTTCTAATTCAAAACTTTTTTAATCAATCTAGCACGTTAAGTTTGTTTATATTTGCATAATATCTTTGATCTGTTGGGACCAAACTTTGCACAATGATTTTTCTATGACTCTATAGGTAGTATGGAATATCCCAGATCAAAGTTCTCTCCAACAGGTGGGCATTTTGTGCTCATAACAAAAACACTCATTTAAATTCTTCAAGGCTTTTATTCGAATTTGGGATAACTTAAAATACTATTTACATCATCAGTACAAGATAACAATGAGTGATGTCATCATGCCAAAAAAATTCCTGAGCACTGCCAGCTTTTCTATAATACATAAATTTAATAATTTATAAAATATATTTTAATTTTGTAATAAAATCATACTATCTTTTTTCCTTTTTAATAAATATATAATGATATTACTAAACAGCATTGATATATGATTTCATTATGGCATCATATTGATCATGTCACAAAATAATGAAAATTGGTTACAAAGAACCAATAAATAAATTTTTAAATGTCATAATAAATAAATCATAATAATTATATTTATAATAAACTAAGCAGTACATGACATCATGATGACACATCACTAACCACTTAAAAATTGTATTATGTGATAAATTCATGGGCAATACCAGGCATCTTGGCTCGTAGATAAGTAAATCAAATAAAATTATATTATTACCTTCCTATCCATTTTTTCAAAAGTATTTTTCTTGGAAGTTTGCCAACAACAGAATCAACATTAATTATATAAATTTAAATTATATTTAGATCTTGTGAAAGATATTTCTGCCAATTATATCATCATCATCAGCTTGTAAGGTGGGAAGAATTATTAAATATCCTCTATAAAAAAAAATATTTAAAATTAATCAATCATTCAATGTGTTATAAAATAATAATAATAATCAGCTTGTAAGGTGGGAAGAATTATTAAATATCCTCTATAAAAAAAAATATTTAAAATCAATCAATCATTCAATGTGTTATAAAATAATAATAATAATAATGTTATAAATCTTTTTCTAATAAATCCAAAAATAAAATAATAATTTACTAAATCTAATACAATATTACTTAATTTTGTAAACTTTAGTAATAGTGCAATAGCATGACAATATGAAGTATAAATCATTAGAATGTCTAAATCAGGAGTGTCCAACCTTTTTGCTTCCTTGGGCCACATTTAAAGAAAAAAAAATTGTGTCAGGCTGCAGATAAAATATACTAATTCTAATGATAGTTGTTAAGCAAAATAGTTAATAAATAATAAAAGTTCAATGAGACTGCACTAAACACAAACGAAAAAAATAATAATACTTAAAAGCCCTTTAGCAATCAAAAGATTTTATTCGGGAACATTTTCAATGCACTTGGCAGCCTTTAACAATGTCTTCCTCAGCTGCTACTTGTTGTAGCAGCTGAGGAAGATGCCAAGTGCATTGAAAATGTTCCCAAATAAAATCTTTTGATTGCTAAAGGGCTTTTAAGTATTATTATTTTTTTCATTAATAAATAATGTATAATATATGATATCCACCATGATAAATAAGAAAAATATCATAACATAATAATCTTAGACTTCTTTTTATTCAGAAATTTTTTAAAATCATTGAGCAAGTCAAGAAGTTTTAATCACTGAAATTAGAAATACTTTATAAAATGAAAACAGAAAATGTAGATAAGTATTTAAATAATAAAATTTTCATTAACTTCTTTACATACATAAAAATATAAATGTTTTACAAAAGTTTATGATTTTATGTTGAGTGTGGGTTGGACAGCCCTGATCTAAATAAATTACCAATCAAACGTCAACACCAACTAACAGTGGAAGTAATCACTTTTAGTTATAATATGATGCTAACTCAACTAAAGGATATTTCCACTAGATCAGTGATCTCAAATTCATTCTCTTCAAAGGAACACTTTAAATAACTATGGTGGGTTGAAGGACCACACAAAGCTGTGTGTTAGAGAAAAAATTTTATGAGAAATAATCTGAAAGATTGATTACTTAGCTATTAATTTCTTTAATGATATATACTACAATTCATATTCAAAATTATAAAATTAATTGTAAAAATGATAAAATTTTTTCAAAAAAAGAAAATACAAAACTCAAAACTTCCACTTCTTATTTACTTTTTTTTATATTATACTTTACTGAATGTTAATATAATTTAATAAAACACTTTAAAATTTAATAATTTTCAAATATTTCATGAAAAATAGTGATTTTTTTTCTGAATATCTTCTATCTGCTCTTGCAATTATAATAAATGTAACATAGGCTGCAAGGAAAAAGCTTCATGGGCCAAAGTTTGAAACTGCTGCATTAGATCTGTGTATAAATAGTTAACTACTGTTTTTTAAGATGCAGTTAAAAATCTTAACTGTATCTTAAAAAACATTTATTACAATTAAAATTTTATTGCCTTTTTATTTGCTTTTCATTATTAAAAACATGTTGTGAATGACTGTCAGAATTCACAATAACGATGACATCATAATTTATATAAGATACTCAAGATATTTTAATGATTCAATTATTTGCTTATAAAATATTGCAAAATTTCAATCAATATAAAATAATTATTATTCATTAAAATTTTACACCATCATAATAATAATTATTTTGTATTCTAATTTGATTATAATTAACAAATACAGTCCTATATTTCCTTGATTCATTGATTATTAATTTATTTATGTAATTTATAATGCAATTTTTCACTGATTTTGATTATAATTAACAAATACAGTCCTATATTTCCTTGATTCATTGATTATTAATTTATGTAATTTATAATGCAATTTTTCACTGACATTGTTTGAATTTTCATGTACTATCAAATGCTATCTTAAATTGTAATAAATATCTATTTCTTTAAAAAAATTAAAGTGATCAGATTATCTCAAATTTATGTAATTAATAATCTCAATAAGCATGTACTTTGCAAATAATGTTCAGTACAAAATTTCCATTGTTTATTAAATACAAGTAATTCTTGAATTTACAAGTTAATTTGTTCCTGAAGTGAACTGAAGTAAAAATTCATAAATGAAGAATCAATTTCTATCAGTTTCTCCTTAGATATAATGTTAAAAACTGTTCCACCTTCAACAATGAAATTTGATCATAATAAAATTAAAATCAACAAATTATAATGAAACAATTATTTATCTATCTAAAAGAAATGAAAACATTTAAAATCAAGTATATTATTATAATAATTTCATTATTAATATCATATAAATGTTAAAAGAATTTTTATTATTCTATATTGTTATTGATAGATCAGGGCTGTCCAATTATAATGAACCAGAGGGTTGTTCAGTATGAATCCATGTTTAGTGAGATATGGAGGGCCGCAGTTACAAAAAAGGGGGCGGGGCTTTGGTACTTGATACCTATTGTCTCAACAAATGGAACGCATAAATATAACTGTTTTTGAAACCAATTTTATTTCCAGATTAACAAACCTTGTTACAAAATTAATATGGAAACCAGTTTTATTTCCAGATTAGCAAACCTTATTACAAAATTATATTTAACAGATTGCATCCAATAAACATGTTAACAAAAAGTTATAAAATATAAACAATTAAAAAATATAAAAATAGTATGTATTTAATAGAGGAACAAATTGGAAAATAAACTGCTTATCTCACTGTTATTAAGCATAACAAGTTCATAAATAGCACAAAAAGCAGTATGTACGTATATAACTTTAATAAACAATATTAAATAATTGTATATTACAAACAATTATTTAATATTGTATATTACAAACAATATTATAAACAAAATAATTGTATATTAAAGTTATGTATGTATTTAATATGATAAATGAGGGTGGACAATAGCATTTACAAGAGCTGGATATTTACATCCATTCCTGTTAAAGAAGAATCTCTAAAGCAGGTTCTGAATCAATTCTTAACTATCTTCATGTTAGAAAATGCACTTTCACACAAATAAGTACTACCAAACGTTGAGATTACTTTCCGACTAAAATCACAAAAGTTAGGAAAACGGTTAAACAAAGCAGTTTATCCATGTGATTTGTTATGAAAAAGTTATTTTCTCACTGCTAGTAATATATTTGATTTTCATTTTTTATTTTACGCTTTTTCTCGCTCATTTCACAAATGCAATGAACTTGTGGTAAAATAAAAATTAAATTA